>JANBQS010000195.1:0-27047 GCA_027577415.1 Coemansia sp. RSA 922 | reverse complement strand
GCAAGTCCCATGGCTCATGCTGCCCAAGACGGGTCAGCTACTTTAAATACATCATGATCCGCATCACCACAGTGATACTTGTCACAAAGAACAAGTGCAATGGCTCCACAAGCCAAACAATGTGGCTATAAAAGCCAACATTTCCTTTTTTTCTCATATATACAGTTTTCTTACAATTAAAGCCTTTTTAAAAACTTCTCCTAGGTTGCATAAACTTTTTATTCCTGCTAAGCTTTTTGCATATATTATTGGCATATTCAATATAAATATGCCCCCTCTCATAACAGGATATGGTGAGTTTCTTGTTGTTTTGTTTTATTAGTTTTATTTTTTGTTAAAACTGCTATGATATTGGTAACATTGGAATGCAATCATCACAATAATCATACCCCTTATATACAGGCTCATTACATTTTTCACATTCACCTGTTGGGCTTGCTCCTTTACCAGGGACTGATGATCCCCTAGGGCTTGCTTTTCTGTGAGAGCTCTGTGATCTACTTGAGCTAGCTCCTCTACTAGAACTTTGTGCTCAACTTGAGCTAGCTCCTTTACTAGAACTTTGTGATCTACTTGAACTAGCTCCCCTACTAGAACCTACTGATTTAATATGTCCTCCTACACCAACAAATTTCGTTGACCTGCTGGAGCTTAGTGAGGCAGCAAAGTGCCTTCCCCTACCTCTTGTTCTTCCACGTTCATAATTATCATGACTACCTGCAGACTCTGATTCGGCTTTTTCCTTTTCTTTAGCCTTTGAGATTATTGCTTTACATGATGCACATTCACTCTCATTCGAATCCATTTCCTCAGTACCACACCTACCACAATAAATAGTATCAGGTATTATAGCTTGTCTTGGCTCGTAGTAGTTGAGCCTTACAATAAATGTGCTTATTACTCCAATAAGCAAGCTAGATAAGCACACTGTGCAACTTCCAACAATCATGTAGAGCATAGTTTCTGGTGATTCAATAATACTGCAATGATCACCATCTAAGCAGAGATGCTGCTGGTAGCCCTGATACTGTTGCAAGTCATGAGTCTCACAGCGGATCATCTCAAGCATCAAGATCATGATCTCCATCTCCACAGTGACACTCATCGTCCCTCACAAAGAACAAGTGCACTGGCTCCTCAGACCAGACTGCCACAGCTATAAAAAGCCAACATTTCTCTCTCCAGCTTTCAAAGAAGCTTTCCTTACAAATAAATCTTCTCTTTAAATCTTATTATATATTTGTGAACATTCTATTCACACACACACCCCACAACACTACCTCCTTTATTTTATTTTTTCTTACCCTTTTCTCTAAATAAATTATATCACATAATTTTATTCTTCACTATGAGATTCATGGCACTCCCAGTATACTTGGTATATTCATATTTAACTGTTGCAGAGGGTTTAAAAGGTCTTCAGGCAATTGAGATGGACAAGACAACTTGTCTCCTTGCTCTTGCACAGGCTAAGGTCAAATGCCCAGGTAATTTTTCAAATATTCCCAAGATTTTTGCTGTAGCTACTAATAATATACTTTACACTGTAAGTAGCTGTACAGTATCTAAAGACATGCAACTTGGTGATGATACCTATTTTATTTGTATTGGTGCCATTTACTGGTATCATCATTTGATAGATCTCTCTGAAGAAGACTGCTATTGTTAGATTTTAGAGTGGAGTGAACTAGCGTAGCTTATTAAAATCTTAAGTGTCAATAAAATTAATATTGGAAAGGTTAAAGAAAAGAAGAAAGAGGTTAACCAGTCAAACACGCACTATATCCAAAGTGCCAAACAAACCAGTGAACCGTGAGAATGGAACTGAGCTGAGTCAAGACATATGACAATGGTACCAAGGGACAAAAGAGATATTTAACAGCTATGATCATTTAGGAACAATACTCATTGAAACTGATAATATTTTACATAATTAGTTATATGTCTGAAACATACACATTGAGGCTGTAGGATTGACACATTGGGGGACATCTTGATACCTGAAATTACCAACTTTATTTCTAAACATGGCTGTGATTTCAGTAATTTGCAATTCAGGTGATATTTTGAACATTATTAGGTTTCTAGCAGCATGAAACGACATGAGTGGCTACAAAAACTATTGTTTTTTAAAAGGTTCCTTGTCACCCAAGGTCCCCTCTCTCTTCCACCTTTTTTTGGGTGATCCAATTTTGAAGTATTTAGGTATATGTTCTCTACAGAAGTAGAAAACATATATCTAAACACAGCAAAACCATCCCACCCAAAATAATTTAGAACCCTACAATTCACCACCTACTATGAAATTTCTTGATAACCTTTAGATATTTGGACATTTGCACAGATGTGCTTGACCCTCAATATCCAACATTTTATTTTGGCCTGATTTCTACAGCTATGATTAATGGGACCCCAATCACTAGCAGTAGCACCATTATTGTTCCCACAGACCATTTGCCCTATATAAGGGGCCGCACACCAGCAGCCGTAGACTAGTTAGGCAATCACCTTTTATCTTTACTACTTTTTATTTACTGAAATACAAAGATGTAAGGACTGGTGAACTTAAGCATTAGCCACTAACAACTTGCATACTCCAACCTACAATGTGAAACTCTGCTCTGCCCAGATACTGCAGCTAATACTGCACATCATGTCATTAACAGAGCCTACAGACAACCAGCACTTTCTGCATTGCCACCAGGTGAGCAATAATTGCTGGTAGGCCATATTGAACCCCATTTGGGCTTCCAATGTATCCTCATGAGTGAGGACTGTGAGGTGTTTGCTGGCAGGTCCACTCTCAGCTAGAGACTGATAGTAGTGATGTTTGAGAAATGCATGATTCTTAAGCTCCTTTAGCAAGTGAGACCACCATGGCAGCTTCCTCAGTCTGGGTGGTCAGTATTGCCCCCACTGACTACTCCAGAGTGCCATGAATTATGCTGCAGAAATCGCCACAACATAAACATGAGAGAGAACTTTTCTACTAGTGCCAGGAAGGTACCTGTAGTTTAGAGTATGTAGGTTGCTGTTGGCTAAACGCCTAAGTTCACCAGTCCTTACGTCTATGTATTTTAGTAAATAAAAAGTAATAAAGATAAAAGGTGATTGCCTAACTAGTCTACGGCTGCTGGTGCGCGGCCCCTTATATAGGGCAAATGGTCTGTGGGGTAGTAACGGTGCTACTGCTCATGATCGAGGTGCCGTTGATTACAGCCGTTGATATTAGGCACAATAAAATGTCGGATATCGTTGTTGAGCGTCGAAATCCTACAGTACCCTTAGTAATGTATATTGAGATATCCTGGCTGCATCATCTGGATTAGCTTGGCACTACAAACTTGTCATTGTTAGCAGAATGTTGGCTAACATTTCCAACACTGCTAATGTCATCACCAGTGACAATGTGATTAGAATAAGTGCTGCTTTAAGAGCAGAATTTAGTCAGTTATATTGATTAGAGAAGGATCTTGAAAACAACATCAAAGCACCCATTTGGATAATTTGATGGTACTTGTTGCATTGGAGGTCGAAATCAAACAATTTTTGGACAATTTTTGTTTGTCACTGCATGTACAAGAGAACATTAGCAATATGTATTTTCACATAGTTACAATAAATCAAAATCATCGAGCTTGTCGTTGTACTTGAGAATCTTGCGCTTAATCTTGGAGGTGTCGACCCAGGTAACAAAGTCTTCCATATTGCGAGTGACAAGGAAGGCAGAGTCGGTTACGGTATCAGGTCCGACGCGGACGTGGCCATGTTCAATGAGGCGGGCGGCTTCAGAGACGTACTGAGCCATCTTTAGGCGACACATGACAATGGGCAGGCGTCGACGGCAAAAGGCCGAGACAGTGAGCTTGTCTACCTGAGACATGTTTTTGCGGTTGGAAATGACGCCCATCGAGTAGAGCTTTTCGAGCAGAGCAGCCTCGCCAGCGTGGCGCTTGGGGTCGCGAGGATCGAGGCGCGAGATGGCGTGAGCGAGCTTTTGAGCCATGCGAACGAGGGCGCTGTACTTGTGATACTCTTCACGCTTAGATAGGTTGTAGCGGCGAATGACTTCGATTTCGCGGACATTGTGTTCGCCCTTCCATTCCAAAAAGTCGACCTTGCGCAAGAGCTTTTTCTCGTGGAATTTGAGCTGACGGACCATGATTGAAGCTGAAAAAAAAAAGTGTTTATAGTTTAAATGTACAAAGAAAGCCGAGAGAATAAAAGCACAGCACATAAAAAAAATAAAATCCTAGATGAAAAATAGGCTGGTGATTGTAGTTGATCCGATCAAGCGAGAAAAATAAAGTAGCAAGCTTTTTTTTTAAAAGTGTAAGCTCGTTCCTTTGCTCTTCGGTTCCTGTATCTTTTTTATTTCCTCTTTTTTATTGACACTATTATTTAAAAATGGCAAAGTCGGTGCGGTCAAAGTCAAAGATTAAGAGCCGTAACCTTATGCGGAAGGCGGTGTTTGGGCCACGCGAGGACGAGCGCATTCAGCGGCTGGCAGCCAGACAGCAAATTGACCCCGCAGCAGCAGCGCCGCCTGCAGTGCTGATGGCCAAGGAGCAGGATGAAGATGTTGAGGTTGCTGGTAGCGATGAGGATGAGGAGGAAGACGCAGCCATGGATGAGGATAGCAAATCGACCACTGGTGGTGGTGCTTCTTCTGGGCGTGGCGTCAGCAAGAACCGGAAGCGGAGACAGCTGAACAAGACTGGGCGGATTGTAGTGCGCAACAAGAAGGGACGTATTCTGAGCAAGACCGGCGTCAAGTGGGTCAAGCAGATCCGACCCAAAAAGTAGATGACGACATGAGCGATGGATATATGTGGTCAGATGCTGCGACATGTCTGCATGCATGTTGCAGCGTCAGACTTGTCTCCCCTCCACCTCACACATCTTTCTTCTCTACACCTTGTTCTTTTTTTATATATCTTTTTTCGCTATATAGTAGATAACATGGCAGACGTATTGTTTTGGAGCGAGTTGAGACAGCGCCTGGACGGCGTGCTGGTGGAGCAGCAGGCGATGAGTATTAGCGCCTATGTGCAAATCAGTACCGTCGTCAATACGTACCTGAAGGCAGCCGAGGTCGAGACGGCCGTAGAGGAAGTGCGGCAGTGGGTGACGGCATATGTAAACAGGCAATTGGCCGTTATAGCAAGGCGGTTGCAAAAGCTAGAGCGTGGGCCTTCCCTGATAGACGCATACGTTGCGCAGTGGCAGTATTTTGCTCAGGCGAGCCAGGCACTCAGCGGGAGCTTAGGCCAAGCCGTCGGCTTTGGCATGAGAGAGGCGATGGCGCAGGCGTGGTATACGACAGTGTTTCGACGCGTAGCAGCAGACGTGGCGGCGGCGATGGTAGCGCTAGTAGACGACGCGCGCAAGGATGGCGGCGTCGATGACCCGCAGCTGCTCTCCAAGCTGAGCTGCGTGCTCGCAGAGCTGCGTCCAGCCCATGCCCCCGAGCTGCCGGGCGGCGAGCCGCTTGGCGTCTACTTTGCGTGGTACTTGGAGCCGTATGTGTGGGCTGCCGTGCGCCATGTCGAGTCGCGCACGGGCCACCTGCGGACCCCAGGGTCCACGCGCGAATACATCCGGCTCGTGGCTCGGCTGATCGATGACGAGGAGCGGCGTGCTGAGGCGTACTTGCGCCCCGAGTCAGTCGAGTCGCTGCGGTGCGTGCTGGCACAGCGCTTTGTGGCGGGGAGCCTGGCGGCCATCCACGCCGAGGCTGAGTTTATGCTGGCCGCCGACAGCGAAGACCTGCGCAGTGCATTTTGCCTGCTGCGGCGCGTGCCTGCCGACCGCAAGGCCATGCAGCCACTGCGTGACGCTTTTAGAGCCTATGTTGCGCAGCACACGCTGGCCGCCATGCCGTCGCTGGCCGAGCTCAATCCAAACGAGGCCTCGGTGTCGTCGCTGGCCTTTGCGCGCAACGCCGTCGACTGGCTCATAGCGGAGCTGAACCGCCTTCGCGCAATGACTGCCCGCTGCTTTGACGACGACCGTGGATTCAACCAGTCGCTCGTGGCGGGGCTGCGGGAGGCCCTGAACTCGAAAGCGTTCCTGAGCAAAGGCCACCCGCAGCTGGAGGCCCCGCGGCTGCTGGCGGGATACTTCGGCCTTTTACTGCAGACCGACTCGGCTCTGGCGCTGGAGCTGGCTGCCGCCCACCCCACGGGCTTTGAAAACGCGGTCGAGTCGCGTGCCAGAGATGCGCTGCAGCTGTGCGAGCTTGTGGACAGCAAAGACAAGCTCATGTACCACTACCGGTCGCTGCTGGCCCGCCGCCTTGTTACGGACTCGAGCGCTAATGTCGACCTGGAGCGCACTGTTGTGGCCATGCTGACGCCGCTGACGGGCATTGGCAATACCAACCGAATCAACGACATGCTTACAGACATGAACCTCAGCCACACTCTGTTTGCGGACTACCGCCCAAGCATGACATTGGGATCGCTAAACGTCTCTGTCAAGGTCCTCAATCACATTCTATGGTGTGGCAACCTGTCGTCCGAGCTGTCGCGCGCGCTGATTGTGCCTCGGCAAGTGAGTGCTGCCTGCGACGAGTTTGTTGGCGTGTACAACTCTCGGTACCGCAGCGCATCTGGCAACAGCCGCAATCTGCAGTGGCTGTGGGCGTACTCCAAGGCGACCATCCAATTGTATTTCCCGCACTCTGTCGGCCGCGTCGCCCAAACCGGCTACACGCTCGTTGTCAACGCATACCAGCTAGCTATACTCGCCCTGTTTACGGACTCGTCGTGCTTGGGCTCTGCCGCTCAGCAGTTGACTCCGGCTGAGATATCTCTGCATATCAAACTCCGCCTCGATGCTGTCAAATCGGAGCTCGCCGTGCTGGCGCGTGCCGGCATACTGGTCGCTAATCAATCCAGCGATGCTGTGATGATGAACTCTAGCTTCAACTCGCGGCGCTTGCGTATTGACATCTCGGGCATTAAGCGTATGCGGCAGGAGACGATGACTGAAACTGCGAAAATCGACAGCTACGTGGACTCTGAGCGCTACTTGCAAATACAATCTGCGGTCATGAAGGAAATGAAGCGCTGCTTGAGTATTCATCACACGAGGCTGTTGAATTTGGTTACGACTCGCTATGAAAGCAAGTTCCTAGTCGAACGCACTGTCTTTAAGCGAGTCATTGGTGTCTTGTTAGACGACAAGTATATCCGTCATAAAGAGGGCGATCTTAACATTTACGAGTATATCGCTTGAAACATTTTTAGAGGCCATGTGGTTGATAATATTTCTTCTACACACCCCCCGCACATACTTTTTTTCTTTTTTCTTATTTGCTCTACGTTTATATATTTTTTAAAAAAGACCTATTATTATCATGTTGTGTTCATGGCGCGCTCAGCCCGACGATGCTGGCCGTCTCAGCATGTTTGACCAAAAACTGCGTCCAGTCCTGCGTCCTAATGCCCTTTACTACTTGCGCGTACTGGCGCTAAGCACTGTGATGCTCTGGATGCCAATGTGTTTGTTCTTTGGTGCAGTATTTCGTCGTGGCGAGTATATCTACCGCACTGATATTGAAATAGTTGATCTGGACCAAGGACCTGTTGGCCGCCAAATCTCCCAATCGGCTTTATTGTTGGCAGCTGCTGCACCCGATCAGCAAGCGCAGCCGAGATGGCGAATACGCAACGACCTGACAACTCTTGCCGCTACTCGCGAGTGGGTACGCCGCCACGGCTGGGCGGCACTAGTAATTAATAATGGAGCTAGTGATCGCCTGGCCGCAGCTGTGAGTGGAAATTCCAATACAGCGTATAATCCCAACGACGCAGCGACATTAATCTTTAACACGGGTCGTCACCCCATCATCGAGCTATCTTATATCCAGCCAGCGCTGACTACGATAGCCAGAAAGGCGCAGATGGAATTTTCCGAGGGATTCACTCGACAGATGCAGGGATCAGGCCAAATATCGGCGATACCAGCTCAAAACATAGTCACATTGGCTACGCAGCCCGTGGCATTTCGCATAGTCGATGCTGCGCCGCTGTCTTTTGCCATTGCGCCCATCGTATACCTATTCAGTTTTCTCGTAGGCCAGCTGTGCGTGATCGGAACGCTAATTGCGTGGAAGATGGCGTCGTTTTCGTTCTTTCTCAAAGTAAAGCATACGCACGTGTGGCTGGGCGCAGTGATAGTAGTACTGGTGTGGTCGACTTATATCGGCATGCTTAGCGCCTTGGCCATCTCGGCCTTTCGCGGGCCGTCGTACTCGAGGTTTGCACTGTCATATACGGTGGGGAGATTTTTCTCACTGTGGTTTACAACAGCCATGGTTCTGTCGGCGGGCGGCATGTGGCTAATGAGCTGGTTTATGATACTGACTCCCGAGCTCCTCGCCCTGGCGTCGCTGAGCTTGGTGTTGCCCAATGTAGCGTCGACTTTGACTGCTGTAGAAACTGCGCCTCGATTTTTTCGCTGGTTTTACGCCTTGCCGTTCTATAACGGATCGATGCTTTATCGTTATATTCTGAGTGGCGGGTTCCCGCGTATCGGGCTCAATGTCGGAGTCGTCTTGGGTGAGCTTTTTTCGTGGGTGGTGATTCTGTGGCTAACAACTCTAGTACGCCAGTACACTGTTATTCGTGGTACTAGCGATGTGCCTGGATGGTATCGTGGAAATATCTTTTTCGCAAGTCCAGTGCCGTATTACAAGGACAAGAAGATCGAGCAAGAGCCGGAAGCAGAGTCCTTTGAAGAGGGAACAATCTCCATTACCGACTCTGCTGATGATGCCACTAGTTTGAAAGAAGGAAATCTGGGTGTGTAATTCTTTTTTTGGAGAACGAGTTTATATAACAAGAAGCAATTAATAATATAACGCAGCGAAAAAAATATAATAGAATAAATATTGTGTTTGTGTTTTTTTTTTACCACTTTAGCGGTCGTAGTTGCTTCCACAGACCACCGTTGTGGCGACGCAAGCGCTTGGCATCAACTAGGGCGACATAGGCGGGGGTCTCTGCGCCCTGATCTGGCGTCAGCGGGGCGTAGGGTCCAGTCATGTCTGTGCGCACGTATCCAGGACACACTGCAGCAAAGAGCAAGCCTCGCGGGTCAGGAGCAAACACTCGAGCCAACATACGCGCATAGGCAATAAGACCGGCCTTGGCGACAGCAAAGGGCATGGGCGGAAAGCCATAGGCGCTATAAGTGCCCTTGCCCACGGCCGAGATAAAGCCGTTTTCGATAATATGCAAGCCATTGAGGTTGAGCTCATCCGATACCAAAACTTTAGGTAAATCGCCCGAGAAAATGCCCAGATGAGCGAGCGCCGTCACCATAAACACCACACGCCCGTTAGGCCGCAGTCGGGGCAGCATCAGAGACGTCATATTTACAGCCGTAAAGTAATTCATATGCACGGTTTGGTATGCGGTCTTTGCGTCACATGTACGGACTACTCGCCCTGGCCCTTCATCGTCTGTATCCGGCTGCTGGTGTACGACACCTCCCGCGTTGTTGATTAGAATGTCGACGCTTTGCTCGCCGTGCATTAGTGTCAGGTACTCGATAAACGTTTGTATACTGTCAATGTCCGATACGTCTAGCTGGTGGAAGCGCAGCTCATTTTGTAGTTGTTGCGCTGGCTCTTCGGCCGGCCATCGAAGCTGCTCGCGCCGTAGCTCGTCAAATGTCTGTTGTCCTCGCTCGACACTGCGTGCGGTCAGATAAACGATAAGTGGCACTGTGGCTTGTAGTAAAAGACGCCGAACAATAGCTCTGCCGATACCACGGTTGGCGCCAGTTACCACTGCTACCAGCCGTCTGTCCTCCGAACTCATTAATAGGAATTTGTTTGTGTGACAGAGGGGGGGGGGAAAAGAAAGTAGTAAAAAATATATATATGACAAATGTAAGTTTTTTTTTTAAGAATTTGTAAGCGCGCGAATAAAAGTATATATATTTAAGGCCTCCTCAGGGCCCAGCCCAAGTGTCCTATCTTATGTGCTCGTACTTTCCAAATTTGATCAAGAACGGCCCCGATAATCATACGATCCTGATAGTTGACAAGCTAACCTCCTCCAGTCATTGTCATTGGCTAGTGTGTGATGTTCCGCTAAAAAAAAAAAAATGGGCGGGCTTGGCCTTGGCAAAAACTCATCACAATGGGGGGAAGGGAGACAATGTTCTTGCAAAGGAGCCGTGAGCGCCTCGCATTGCCTGAATGTTATTTTTGGAAAGAGGAGCCCGCTTACTGCTGATTCCTTTCCATATAAAAAAAGGACCCGCCCCATCCTCTTTCTCTGTTACTCTGCACATACCTTTTTTCCTCCTCTATTTCGTTACAACACATCATCATCATCATCTATAGACTTTTTTTTTTACAATGAAGGCATCGTTCGCTCTCGCTACTACAGTTGCTGCACTTTTCGCCATCGTCGCTCCTAGTCAAGCAGACAGTTCTCCGTTAGTACACCTGGACAAGCGCATTATTGCCGGTAGCGTAGTGGCATCAGGCAAGTACCCTTTCGCCGTGCGGCTTAATATCCAGCGTGGCGTAGACGAGTATCTTTGCGGCGGGTCGCTTTTGCTCGACAACTACGTGGTGACAGCAGCACACTGCCTAGTAGACACTGACACCAACGCGATAGCCGAGCCGCACACGGTATCGGTATGCTACGGGTCGAACAACGTACTAGAGCAGACATGTACTCCGGCACTGAACGTCACAGTACACCGTCGGTATAATCCAGACACGATCAGCAACGATATCGCCTTGCTACAAATCAAACCCCTGACACTAAGTACCGGTAGTGTGGAGACAGTCCCTGTTTATACTGGCCAATTGGCGGAGAAGCAGACCCTGACGACGATGGGCTGGGGCAAGACGTCCAATAACTCGACTGCACTACCATCGACGCTAATGAGCGTAGATATCGAGATTGGCACTGCCAAGAGCTGCCGCGTGGCCAACCCAGATTACAGTACGCCTAATGGCCCCGAGGTTTGTAGTTCGAATGCGCTGACTCCCGGCAAGGACTCGTGCCAGGGCGACTCGGGCTCTCCGACGATTGTCAGCGTTGATGGTGTTGTTTACCTTGCGGCTCTTACTAGCTCTGGTACTGACCCTAAAAATCCAGGCTCGGCTGACTGCGCTACTTCGGATGGTCTGGCATTCTACACGCATGTCAACTACTTTATGAGCTTTATTGCATTGACTACGGGCAAGCCTCCTTCTTCGTTTACTGGCAGCCAAAAGTCGTCGTCAACAACAACGGGATCTGATTCAGGACCTTCTGCAACTACGTCATCCAACAATGACAACAACAACAGTGCCGCGGGCAGCACAATCTCTGGTACAGCCACTGTATTGTCGTCGCTGGCGATGGCAATAATGTTGACATTCTCTATATAGATAAGAAAATTTTTTGTACTTAATACAACAATGTACTTTTTCGGTGGTTAGAATTGTTGTCGTCTTTGAGTATCTCTCGAGCCATGTACAACTGAGCTGACACTTCGTACGTGGTTGAGCCGTCGGCGCCCATCGCCCAAACGCAAAGACTCTACTTGTGGTGGTGTCACTGGCATAGGCGGCGGTGAGGCACAGGGTACAGTGGCGGAAGAGCTAGAGCGGAATCCCCGCATTAGAAATCCCACCAAGCCCGATGACGTACGCCGATGATGTCCGCGTGTTACACTATCCCCAGAACGCTGATGTTCCGAGGATGCTGGCGAAGACGACGACTGCAGCCCCAGTGCAGGCAATTCAGCAGTTCCGGGCTCAGACAACGAAGGAGTCAAAACCTCGTCAATGGCGTGCGATGCTGGATAAAAAGTATACTCGCCAGCTATCAACTCTGCATCAGAGGGGGTTGTAACAGCAATAGGCGATAATAACTGCTGCTTTGATGAGGTTGACGACACGAGTTCATCAAAGCGCACGTCAAAACGCTCGACTACTTCTACAGGCCAGCCAGCAATTGCCGACGAGTTTTCGGATATGGTCCATCGCGGAGACGGTGGAGCAACTGACTGAGCTCCATTTTCGACAGTTCCTGAACCCACTGACACGGCACTATCTGACGATGATGATGAAGCCGATGAGGAGCGTCTCCTCCGACTATCAGCACGTAGTTGTGCTGGGCTCATCGATGGTGGCGTCGGTCTAGGTAGCCTCATATGCGGCACGGATGAATCGTTAGTGTGAATGGAATTGCCATTAACCTCGGGGTCGACAAGTGGCGCAACTTCGGCAACGACCATTAGACGGTACTCGCGAGAAATGTACTCACTGGAGAACTGACTCAGACCCAATGGCACTTGGATGATCTGCGAGGCACGAATCTGACGCACGACATTGAGCTGAGAAGATATTCTTCCTGAAGCGCTGGAAGGGTGCAAAAGGAATTGAGGTGAAGATGGCGCGGTAGGAATAGGTTGTGGTGGGATTGGTTCGGTGGCGGGACTAGTACTTCGCAGTAGTACTGCTAAGCGTGATCGTGTTTTGCGTATACCTCGCGTCAAATGCCGTCGTGCATTGACATTAGTTACAGCCTCGATATCCGAGGCCGTAGGAGATGCGCACTGTACAGAGGTCGATACGCCGCCAGGATCGCTACGCATGGACCCTCGATTCACATGGTGCTTCACAGCATCGCTCTGAAACCCGT
Organism: Coemansia sp. RSA 922; assembly: GCA_027577415.1. Lineage (NCBI taxonomy): Eukaryota > Fungi > Kickxellomycota > Kickxellomycetes > Kickxellales > Kickxellaceae > Coemansia > Coemansia sp. RSA 922. The sequence continues at coordinate 14,382 of JANBQS010000195.1, read as the reverse complement.
CATTGCCCTCAACGACACTCGGCAGGGCGTCCAGGCGGCAAGGAACCAAGTTTGTGATTTTGTTAACCAGTCGCTCTTCTCCCTTGACTTGTACGTGGCACATAACACATTCAGCGAAATTAGCTGCCAACAGTCGCAAGCCAAAGCGAGCATCAGAAGTGCGAGCAGAGACGTCTAGTTTAATCTGTGCGCCTGGCTTTACAACATCTCGACTGATAGATCCAGTGAATCGTACGTGACAAGAGCCATCAGGACAGCCAACCGACTGGTCAATACGCTTACGCCTAGCTAGACGTCGAGAGGCACGCAAACGGCGACATTCTATTTCCTCCTCGCACACAAGACTAAGCCCGGCTACTTTTGGTCGTTCTACTACTGCGCGCATTACGTAGCGTATACGACATAGGTCACTTTTATCCAAAGACGAGGGAACCCACGCTGGTATTCTTAGACGGAATGCAAAACGGTGTTGGCCCTCGTGTAGTACTCCGCCTTTATGCACAGTTATGCGCTGGCAAAGCACTTGTCTACTGATGGTTGTAGAGCTCAATGAGGACCAGGCGCGTAGGTTTACTACTTCTTCGCCAGTGAATTCTATCCGAATGCCGTGAACTGCCGAAGCAGCCTTTTGTACGCGTACTAGGGCAAAGCCAGTCAATATGGTAGAGTCTGTAGTAGAGTCGTAGGTTCCAGTAGGTGGGTCGTCAAATTCCAGCCGCACGTCAAGCGCACTGCTAGTAAAGACCATATTGAGAATGTATAATATAAATTTATAATAATAAAAAAGAATATGAAAGAAGAAAGCTAAAGAAGAAGAGGGTACGTGCTGCTTGATTTTTTTTTTTTTTTTTCGTGGGTCTAGGGGTCCGATGTTTCGGAAATAATTTAGGCGATGGGCTGCTGTGTATTCTTCTTTTTTCTTCCAATGCCGCAACAACAACACAGGGTCGCCCAGCACATGAGTAGCGCTACAACGACGGTAGCTACTATGAATCCTATTTCGAGACCCGAAAACTTTGGTTTCTGCGATGCTTGAGGAGGAAGCTCATCAGTGCCAGGCGTAGTAGGGGCAGCGAGTACCAGGCCAGCGAACAATATGGCGAATATGCAGTATAGACCAAGTGACATGATGATGATGAGGAATATATTTTATTTTTTGTTTTAAGCAAGACAAGGTAGACAGACAAGAATGACATTGTTCTCTTGCTACCCTCCTCTTCAATGGCATTTATTTGTTGAAAAAAGAAAGCCCTTGGTGTGTCTTTTAAAAAAGAATTCCTTACTACAAACAAAAAAAAAATAGGTCTTTGGGCTTTCTAGTATGGACTATTCCGACAAGCGTTCGCCTCGCCGGTCCATGAGCTCAAACATTGCTTGAAGACTTGATTCATTGCGCTTGTGAATAGCTGAGCGACGTAGCTTGTTGGCAGCAGTCAGCAGGCCGTTCTCGGGTGTCCATGGCTCAGGGTCGATGCGAATATGTGCCAGCATATGTGGTGGCGGAAGACCCGCCAAGCGCCCAGCAGCCAGAAGATCATTATAGACCATATCAGCAGTGACGCTATGTGTAGTCTGCTCAGTCAGACTCACTAGAGCGCAGGGGCGACGCATGCGAGCATCAGCGACAACGCAAATATGAGCAACATAGGCACTGACAGCATAGGCGGACTCGAGTGCTTCGAGAGCGACAAACTCGCCAGTAGCCATTTTTACCAGATTTCTGATCCGATCGATGACAGCCAATCGACCTCCCTCCACCCACTGGCCAACATCGCCGGTCCGCAGCCAGCCGTCCTCGGTGACGGTTTCCCTGGTCAGCTCGTCATTGTCCAAGTAGCCCTGGAACACCGAGGGCCCGCGTACACAGATCTCGCCCTGCTGATTGGCTGCAAAGTATCCGGCTTCGGGCACATCAACGAGCTTGACTTCGACCGAGGGCATTGGCGCTCCGACGTTGCCCAATGACAGGTCGCCTGGTATCTGCACCGAAACAAGACCCGACGCCTCAGTGAGGCCGTATCCGTGGATCATTGGGCAAATGGCAGCGGCAATGAACTTTTGCACTGGCGCGCTGATCTGAGCACCGCCGGTGATCGCGATCTTCAAGCACCCGCCCGTGCCAGCCCTCGTCCGCCTAAACACCACGGCGTCCAGAATGCCAGTGGGCAGGCCCCAGGCTGAGAGCCACGTTTTGGCCTCGACTGCGGCGTGGAACAGCCACTGAATGGCGGCTGGTCGCTGAGCGACTTGGCGCAGAATATTGCCTCGCATGGCCGCCCATACTTGCGGCACTCCGAGCATAACAGCTGGGCGCAGTGCTCGCAGGTCGCCCATGCTATTTTCGACGCAGTCGTCAGCCAGAGTACGCGGTGTTCCGTAGCCAATAGCCAGGCCCGAGTACAGGCAGAACACTTCGACGAAAAACGCCAGCACGTGGGACAGTGGCAAGTACGACAGCACGCGGTCTGCTGCTCGGTCGATGACGTCAGGCACTAGCTGCTCAATTGCCCCACACACGGCCAATATGCCGCCATGAGCCACCAGCACGCCCCTCGGCGCGCCCGTCGAGCCGCTCGTATACATGACCAGTGCCGTGTCCGAGCCGCTGCGACCCGGGCACGCGTCTTTCGGCCACTCGCGGCCCAGGCGCTGCAGGCTGTCGATATCCACGGCCAGCTTGATATCTTTGAGTGCATCCTGCGCTGCCTCTGGCATGCCGCACGCGTCAGAGTAATATACGACAGTGTGGACAGAGGTGATGCGCGATGATACGCGCCGCAGCGTCGGCAGCTGGTCAGCCTTTGCAAAGACGATCTGCGCCCTGGTCTCATTCATTGCATGGACGAGGCCCTCGTCGCCCAGCGTGTCGTACGCCGTGACGACCTGCAAGCCCTGCGAGTAGCAAGCCAGCATACACAGCGTCCACTGCCGCGATGTTGGCGCATAAATCACCACCCTCGGCGGCAAGTCTGCCCTTAAGAGCTTGGAGAGGCCAGCGCCTAGCTCTAATGTTATTTCGTTGATCTGTCGGTATGTCAGCCACTCGTATGGGCCCAGAATAGGCTTCACTTTGCGCTCATAGTCGCCGGCTCGGAGTACGGGGCGCTGGCCCATGGTCTGCCGGTCTGGATCCAAACTCAGCCGGTGTAGGAACGCCCCGTATACTGTGTTTACGGCTGGAGGCGCGCATGATGTCAGTCCTTTTACTGCAGTCGGGTAGCGGTGCACTGGCGTCTCGCTTTTATCTTTGGCCGTGCCGGGCAAAGCGACAGAGTAAAACATTGTGAATTAGTTTATAAAAGAGGAAAATATTTAGATAACGAGAAAGAAAGAGAGAGAGATACGAGAATCCATTTTATCTGTTGAAAGGAATAGGGGCGAGAGCCTGAGAGAGCCTTTTACATGTGATTTTAATTAATAGCCGCACTGTCAGGGTCCATTCGGCCAAACCTGCCTTGCGTCTCGGCCGCATCTAATTCCTCGCTGTCGTCGGCTGTCGCTACTGGCTTGTAGCTCTGCTGCGAGCTCCACCCATACCAGATAATTGACGCAAATCCGACCAGCGCCGACAAGATACACCCAGCCATCGCGCCCTTGGCCTTGCTCGTCCAGCCCAGTGGGTACGGGTACGGTCCCTCGGGCGCTCCTCTCAGATCATATCCCTCACGCCCAGCAGCGTTGCCCGACGTAGGAATGCCAGCAGCCGCGCACTGGTCGAGGATCTGCTGCGGCACGCGAATACGCTTCTGCATGACGTCGGGCGCCTCAATAATAACCATATTGAGGCCGCCTTCAATATGCCACTCAATATGGCAGTGGAACAGCCACGTGCCGGGGTTATCAGCACGGAACCGCAGAATAACGTACTCCATACTAGGAATAGTGACAGTATCGCGTCTTGCTGGAGCTGATTTGGGTCTCGGATTGAAAGTAGGGTCGTAGGGTGCGGGTCCGCGTTCGATGAGCTGGAAATGATGACCGTGTAGGTGGAACGGATGATTGCCAGCATCAAAGTTGTTGACTACCAGTTGCACATCTTGCATATGGCCCACCATGTGCGCGTTAGTCTGCGGGCCGTACACCGTGGCATTAAGCGCATCAGCGCCCATGCTCAAGGCGGTAAACATTGTCGGCACTTTGGGCATCACATAAGTAATGTTGTTGAATGTTCCGTGGTTCAGCGCATCCGTATACTGGTTGAAATAAACGTCCAACGAGTATGTGACGTCGAATCCGAGCGCCTCCATGCCGTCGAGTGGTACCAAGTCAATGTCGTTGAACGCCGACCAGTCGGGCTCCCCCTTGTCGCGTCTAACATCGGCACCCTTGTTGTACCTGATCAGACCCGTCGAGTTGTAATTGAGGGTCTCTGGGATGTTGTCAAACATGTCAGTGTCCATGTCGGCGTGGAACAAGTAGTTGCTGCCCGTCGAATTGAGCGCCGTGACGAGCACCGATGTGCGCTGAGCCGCCGCCAGCCGCACATTACCGACCTCCATCGGCTCAGTATCGACACCATCGACCTCGATGACGTGCATCTTATGGCCTTCAATAGAGAAATGGAACATGGCCAGTGCCGACATGTTGATCAGCCGCAGGCGGTAAGTCTTGCCGGGCGTAAAGTCGATAATCTTGTGCTTGTCACCGCCTACCGACCCAATAAGAGCGCCATTGGGAACGGGCTCAGCGCCACCGGGGTTTTTCCAGCTCAAAAACTCCTTCAACAAGCCCGATGCTTGATCATGATACCAGTCCTCGAGGGTAACGATAATTTCGTCATCGTATTTATGAGGTTCCTTGGGATTATGAAGAATAAGCGGTGCCCTGATTCCGTCGACGTATTGCGCGCCGTAGTGAGCGTGGATCCAGTATGTGCCGGTTTGAGTAATAGGGATTCTATACGTCATGTTCTGACCAGGAGGAATACCGCACTGAGTCACCATATATGGTCCATCCATGTAGTTGGTTCCGTTCTGGTACATACCGTGAGCGTGTAGAGTGGTGGGCGTATCAAGGGAATTGCGGGCTTCGATTATAAGCGTGTCGTTAAGCGATACGTGTAGGGGAGGGGGTGGCCATGCTCCGTTAACTCCGATTACTTGTCGTTCCAATTGTCCATCGGGGTTCGCCTTTACATAACCAATGTCCCAGTAGTACTTGACGTCTTCTGCAGCTGCCATATGGCAACAACCAAGGACGATAGCCACAGCCGCCGCAAAGGACGATGACCTCCCAAACATTGAAAAAAAAAGAAAAGATAACAGCTAGTAAGAATAAAAGCTCAAAAAGAGCGATAGAGAGAAAAAAAATATCCCAAACTGCAAGGAACAAAAAGAAAGATGTGGGGATGGGGGGGAGAAGGCAGGCGCTGGTACGAAAAAAAAAAAAATGTAAACAGCAGCTTGGAACAACATCAAGAGCAGTAGCACCTTTATACCGACAATGCAAAAAGAAAGAGCCGCTGCCGCCGTCTCTTTGAAAATTTTTCCTACACATCTCCTCATGGCCCTTAGTCACACCAACATCTTCTGTTAATGACACGGGCATTCTATCATCAGATTGCGGGAATTCCGGGACAGAACGTCCCGATCGACATAAAAATGGAAACAAACTGCCCAACAGATAAGAAAAAATTTTAAATGTCTCGGCGGCATATTTTTTTTTCCTTATCCGATGAAAAGAACCTTCCTTTCTGTAAAAGTGAGTGCATAAATGGAAACACTTGATTGAAACCTCTTACGGACTCAATGTCATACCCACGCCTCCCCAAATTGAAAAACGCCGGCCACCCAAGCTCCCCCCCTCCTCGCCCTCCGGCTATTCCGTGTCTGTCTGTAGCAATAACAATTGCACCAACTCTTGCCGCATTCTCTCCAACACAATCCGATCACACCTCCTTTCCTCGGAAAGCAATTATGTTCTTAAGTCACTTTCTCCTCCTCCCCCACTTTCTTCTCGCTTTCTGTCTAAAAAGCTCAACCTCTTTTTTTATTTTTACAACTTTATAACTTTTTTATATAACAATGGCGGACGTATTTAACGTCGCCATTTTCTTTATCGTGTTGCGCGAGACCATTGAGGCAGGCGTAATCATCTCTGTGCTTCTTTCGTTTAGCAAGCAGATGTTTAGCAGCGACGAAGTGACACGCAAACGAGCACGCAAGCAAATCTGGATAGGAGCATTGGTCGGGTTTCTAATCTGTCTAGTAATCGGCGTTACATTTATTGCAATTTTCTACACAGTTGCCAACGACATATGGAGTAAAGCAGAGATGCTTTGGGAGGGTATATTCTGCCTCATAGCCGTTGTTATGATCACAGTCATGGGAGTAGGTATGTTGCGGTCGGGCCGTATGCAAGACAAGTGGCGTATCAAGCTTGCTGCTGCAATGACTGAGCAATCAGAGAAGACGGGGTGGCGCAAGTGGTTTGATTTCAAGATCTTTTCGAAAAAGTACCTATTCTTCCATCTGCCCTTCCTCACCGTTCTGCGCGAGGGACTCGAGGCCGTAGTGTTTGTCGGAGGCGTTTCTCTAGGTGCCACGGCCAAGTCCATTCCACTCGCTGTTATCGTCGGTCTCATCTGCGGTATTATCATTGGATACCTTATTTACCGCACGGGTAATGCCATGTCGTTCCACTGGTTCTTTGTCATCTCTACCTGTCTGCTCTACCTTATTGCAGCTGGACTCATGTCCAAGTCTGTCGGATTTTTTGAGGAGAACGCGTTTGCAAAGTATGCTGGAGCTGATCCAGATGCATCGGGTGTTATTGATGTCCGTGTCAATGTCTGGGCGCTTGATTACGGCAGTCCCGAGGCCAAAGACAATAGCGGATGGGGTATTTTCAACGCTATCTTGGGCTGGACTAATATTGCTACATTCGGTACCATTATTTCTTACTGCCTGTATTGGGTTGCCCTTGCCGCCTACCTCGTTATCTTGGGTATCCACGAAAAGCGCGTTGACCGCCGCCAAGCCATTGTCACTGAGAAGGAAGTGAGTAGCGAGGAGATGGACTCTGACAAGCTGCAGCCGCGCACCGAGTTGGTAGGCTAGAGACTAAGATAAATACATTTATTAATAATTGACAATGCTATCTGATAAGCACATCCTTTCAAGCAATTACCAAGTCCAAGGCGTAGGATCAACTTGGGAGCTTTCTTTGATTAGGCTTGGATTTGATCAAGAATGTAATAGTCAACAAAGTGAAAGTTTTCTCTTTTCCTCTTTCTTTTTTGTTTATCTTTATTTATTTATTAGTAATTTAACAATATTAACTTTATAACACCATGATGCCTACCAGCAGTGGGGCCGTCCCACCACTCACGTCCAGCATCCCGATGCTCGAGAGCGAGAGCTCGCTGCGGCACCGGCTGAATTCCGACTCACAGCTCCCGCAGGAGACGCAGGAGGGCGTGTCGGACCTGGGGACGCTCAACTCGCGAAAGCCGCCGGGCAGCCGCACGACGACCGAGGAGGTGCAGGACGAGCGCGCGCGGCGGCTGCGCGACACGCTCGGGCTGCTGCCGCGCGAGGGCCGCGCCAAAGTGCGCGACGAGGCGGCCGAGGCGTTCCGCGTGATCTTCGAGACGTTCCTCGAGACGTTCGAGGACGGCGACGGCGCGCGCGTGTACGTCGAGCAGGCGCGGCGCGTGCGGGCCGACGAGGGCGGCGTGCTGAGCGTCGACTTTGCGCACGTGATGCGCTTCGACGAGCGCGCGGCGCAGGCGCTGCTCGAGAACTACCTGCGCCTGGACGCGTACCTCAGCCACGCCGCCCAGCGCGTCGTGCAGCGCGCCAGTGCTGATCAATCAGCGCCGATCAAGGTGTCGGTGGCGCTGTTCGGGCTGCCGGCGGTGCACCGCGTGCGCGAGCTGCGCGCCGACAAAATCGGCACCCTGGCGTGTATCGGCGGCACGGTCACGCGAACCACCGAGGTGCGGCCCGAGCTTGTGGCGGGCATCTTCCGCTGCGGCGAGTGCGGCACCGAGAGCGGCTCGGTGGCGCAGCAGTTCCGGTACACCGAGCCGGCCGTGTGCGAGAACGGCGTGTGCCAGAACCGAACCGCGTGGACGCTGGACGTCGGCCGCAGCGAGTTTGCCGACTGGCAGCGCGTGCGCGTGCAGGAGAACGCCGCCGAGATCCCGGCCGGCAGCATGCCGCGCACGCTCGACGTCATCGTCCGCGGCGACGCCGTCGAGCGCGTCAAGCCCGGCGACCGCGCGCGCTTCACCGGCGCGCTGGTGGCGCTGCCCGAGGCCGGCGCCGTGGTCGGCGCCGGCGCCTTTGGCCAGCGCAGTGGCTCGGCTCAGGCCCCGCACGAGCTGGCGTACCGGCTCGCGTTCCTCGCCTGCCACGCGTCGGCGGAGGGCGCCAACGAGGAGGGCGGCGGCGAGGAGGACCGCGACGCGTTCCTGGCCGGGCTGACGCGCGAGGAGCGCGAGGAGCTGGCGGCCATGGCGGCGGGCGGCGGCGCCGTGTATGCGCAGCTGGTGGCGTCGGTGGCGCCGACGGTCTTTGGCCACGAGGAGCTGAAGCGCGGCGTGCTGCTGCAGCTGCTGGGCGGCGTGCACAAGCGCACGCGCGAGGGCATGCGCCTGCGCGGCGACATCAACGTGTGCATTGTCGGCGACCCGTCGACGTCAAAGTCGCAGCTGCTCAAGTACGTGGCCGGCTTTCTGCCGCGCGCCGTGTTCACGTCGGGCAAGGCGTCGTCGGCCGCCGGCCTGACCGCCAGCGTTGTGCGCGACGACGAGACCGGCGAGTTCACCATCGAGGCCGGCGCGCTGATGCTGGCCGACCACGGCGTCTGCTGCATCGACGAGTTCGACAAGATGGACCTCAAGGACCAGGTCGCCATCCACGAGGCCATGGAGCAGCAGACCATCTCCATTGCAAAGGCCGGCATCCACGCCACGCTCAACGCCCGCACTGCCATCCTGGCCGCGGCCAACCCCGTCGGCGGCCGCTACGACCGCCGCCTGACGCTGCGCCAGAACGTCGCCATGAGTCCGCCCATTATGTCGCGCTTTGACCTGTTCTTTGTCGTGCTGGACGACGCCAACGACACCACCGACTACAATACCGCTCGCCACATTGTGGCTGTCCACCAGCTCAGGGACAATGCCGTCGCCCCGCCCTTTTCGCCAGCCACGCTGCGGAGGTACATTCGCTACGCCCGCACCATCTGCCCTGTGCTCGCCGAAGACGCCGCGCGCCTGCTGTGGGAGTCGTATAGGAACTTGAGGCAAGACGATGTTGGCGCTGGCAAGAATGCCTACAGGATCACTGTGCGCCAGCTGGAATCCCTTATCAGGCTTAGCGAGGCCTTGGCCCGTGCCCACTGCGCCGAGGTTGTTACTACGAGACATGTGCGTGAGGCTGTGCGTCTTTTGCGCCGCTCTATTGTGCATGTCGAGATGGACGATGTCGACGTCTATGAAGACGATGAAGAGGAAGTGGTAGCAGAAGCCTCTGCTGAAATCTCTTCTATTGAACCATCTACTGAGCCTCGTAAGGTGTCGGTTCGTCGTGAGGACTTTGACCGCGTACGGTCGATGCTAGTCCTGCGTCTGTCAGAGTCGGCTGATGCTGAGGGCGTGCGTCATGCGGATCTTGTCGATTGGTATTTGGCTCAGCGTGAGGAGGCAATGCAGACGGAGGACGATTTTGTTAATGAGCAGCGGTTGGTTAAAACCGTACTCAAATATCTTGTCTCGGTCGAGGGATGTCTCATTGCATTGAGAAATACTGAGCCTGGGGAGAACTCGGATGAACCAATGCAAATCACTGACGATGATGAACCTCGTGGACCAATGTTGATGCTGCACCCCAATTTCGCCATCGAGTCCTAAAAAAACAAAAACTTTATTTTCCCCCCAAACAAACTCTTTTTCTACCAAATACTCGAATTTATTTATTTCTCTCTTCTTTTTTTTTTTTATAACCATGGTTTTGGTACCTATTCGTCGTGCTGTTATTCCTTCGCCACTAGAAGACCAACGCAAGTTTGATGACTTTATTACTCAGTATCTCAACAAATGCGACGACTTGCTTTCCTACACTAAGCGCTACCCGATAGTCAAACAGACTCCACTTATGACAGTTCAGCGTCAGAACCGCAACCCACACGAAACTCACCGCTGGCTACGTCGCGATATATTCCTCCACCATCTCGAGAGCTCCTACGATGAGCTCAAGCAAGTGATGTTTTCCTGCCGCGCGGAGCATCTGCCGCGTTGGATGCCGCAACTCTTGGCGGTGGACAAAGTGGAAACAGTGGTGCCTAATTTGTGTCAGGTATTTCGGTATTCGTACAAGTCGCAAGGGTTAAAGGCGAATAGGGATTATTGTCAACTGGTCGTTATGAGAGAATTTTTGGGTGAGACTGCAAAGCTCAAGCCCAGAATTTTCACTCCTTCGGCTAGTATGGCAAACTTGGCGCTTCTCAGTCGGACTCAGTCGTCCACTAGTATTAGTGGTCAGTTTGCTAATAATGCCTTTTCCTCCAGTCGTTGTGGATCGCCGACTGAGGGGGGTGGTGGGTTGGTCAAATCTTTAAAGCCTGTTCGTAGTATGGCTGATTTTCAGGCTCCCAACAAGGCGCCGGCGCATAATCAGTTTGCTGGTCTTACGCAGGCGCCGCCAGTCACTTCAGAGGACGATCTGCCTGATGCTCCGCGTCCTATTCGTCGATTCCAAGTCGTTACTGTTCCTATTGAGCATCGCAACTGTACGGAGCAACGAGGCTTTGTTCGCGCTTTTTATGAGACTTATGAGGAAGTCAGAGAATACTCTGATGGCCATGTGGAGTGGTCGTGTATCCATCATTCGGACTTTTCGGGTTGGGTGCCTTCCTTTGTTGCTGACCATTCCATTGCCACTGCGTTTCCCAAAGAGGCAGAAGCACTGTTGGATTACGTACAACGTATTAGAACACATCCACTCAACAACGAATACTAAATAAATATTATCTTTTTTTTTCTTCACTTTAATGGTTTGAAAAAATATTGTTTCTTTTAGTAAATGACAAAATCGGCTGAAGCACCCTGAGGCAAAGTAACCGTGCATCCGTTATTGACCGAGCACACACCCTGCTCACACTTGCACTGGCCGCCAGTAGGGAAATTACATTTACCGCCAGTGCACTGAATCTTGACGTTATAAGCGTCCGTAGTCTTGAATCCCATCGACGTGTAAAGCGGGTTATACTGCACACTAATATAAGTGTTACCATCACGAGCCTGTCCGCCACCAAAAATATACGGTGCCCAGTTACCGATCGGTTTATCGTCATTACCCCAAATACACTGCTCAGTAGAGGAACCAGCCAGATTAACGTAAAACTGGGACGAAGTACCTAGCCAATATGAGCTCGGCACGACATTCAGCGATACTGATCCACCGGGTTGAGCCACCGACGGAATAATCATAGCCTCGTTACCTGGATAAACCGTCTGACAGGCAGAAACCGACTGTGAGAGTTTGTTGACAATACGTGCGTTAAACATACCAGGTAAACAGAACGGTTTGTCTGCGAATGGTTTGCTCAGACGACCGTTAGAATCTGCGAATAATCCGCCGTTCATCGAACCATGCCCGTTATATGAGGTAGCTGAGGGATCCCATTGAGCAGAGTAAAATCCTGGTGCACATGCGTATGGACACCAACTGTTCGCCCTACACTGTTGGTTAGGCGACATTGCCCACCCACCGTTAGATGACGATGGTGTAATTGGAACTACGTTATCGCCGTTGCCAAAATTCCACGGGAATCGGACCGCCCCACTAGGCGTGTTAAAGTTGTTACCCTGCCCATCAGGAATACCACCGCTCACTGGAGGAGGAGGAGGTGGAGAAGGCGAAGGCGGTGGTGGTGGTGGCGGTGGAGGCGGCGGTGGTGGTGGTGGAGCTGCACTGCTAGAAGAGCCCAAAGACGACGAAACGCTGCTGCTAGTGGACCAGGCAGTAGCAGGAGGAGAAGACAGATGGCTAGATGACCCACCATGCCCTTTACTAGAGCTAGAAACGGGATGAGTACTCGAGCTAGAACCAGTCGTAGCCGATGACGAATCGGATTTATCAAAGTCATAGTCGCCCGGCGACACAGTGACTACTTGGTTATTAGGCTGTTTAAGAAAAATAGCCAATGGTTCGCCAAGTAACTGACCCAAATCCAATAAAGCTGGCGAAGCGTGAGCAGCCACTAAAAGTGCTGACACAAGAGCCACACCCGTTGAGACTACTCTCATTATACGATAAAAATGAAAGTCAAGAAAAAAAATATTATCGATAGAGAAAAAAAAGGGGGAAAAAGAGGGGAGAAAGAGAAAGAGAGGCTTTGTCAAAGCACAACACAGAATGGGCCGGTCCAAGTCAGCAGATTTTCCTCCCCCACAGTCCGTTACTGATTGGCACTTTTCTCCGAGCAAGCTGTGAGAAAAAAAGAAAAAAAGCTGCAAGCCAAGCCTCCCCACCCAGAGATAGTGTGGAAAAGCGTGGCTGAGTGAGAAGACTATTAGGAAGGAGTCACAAAAAAATTTTAATCGTTATAAGGTTACACTGTTGAAGAAAATCATTTAAAAAAGAAAGACATAAGAGCCTTATTTTTTTTTCAACTGTCAGCCCATCAGTCTGTCCAGCCTCCCATTGTGTATCAAGCTCCCTCCCCTGTTTCTTTTTTTTTATGGCTGTGGCGATTGACATCTCGGTTGGCTATTGGCTCCAATGTCCACTTCTTAAGAATCGCCTTTTGCATTGTGCTTGGCACAATGCAGTTCCAACTGCATGGTCCAAACAATCTATTATTAGCGCTTGATTACTTAATTGAAATCATCTCAGAAAGAAGCAAAGCGGAAAAGAAAAAGAAATCATGTGTTCTTTTCAACTTTTTTTTTTTTTTTTGTACAATAGGAAAGAGATTTATGTTCTTTTTAAAACTAAGAGCTCTCTCTCACACTTTGTAAAAAAAAATGCAAAGAAAAGATTGGAGGGAAAAGCTCATGGCCTATTTAACAGTGGTCGAATTTTTAGTAAAGTGAAAAAAAAAATACATCTTGCTTTTCTATTCTTCATTTTTTTTCAAATATATATTTTTTTTATTGTTGCATTACAATGATTCCCGCTACTCTGTCGTTTCTAGCCCTGCTAGCATTTATTGCCAACGTAATCGCTGCACCTGCCAAAGCGGATTGCGACCCTCGCCGTGGCGATGCCAATTGTTACACAGACTCAACAATCGTAGGAGGGAGTAATAATCAAGGATGGTATATTGGTGCTGGCGTTGTTGGTGGACTTGTTGTAATATTATTCACATTCCTTTTCATCCGCAGACTGAGAAAGAAGCGGTTAACAAATTAGACTAGTCTATTACATTTTTTTATTATGCATATCATTTTTCAAATACATGTTTCTGTCTATACACTATTTTTTTTTAATTGGAGCTTGAGCATCCCAATTGCGAGTATCAATGTTTCTCCACGAACCAAGTTGTCTTTATTTCTTTGGGCTTTCACAAAGGAATCGCTTGGCTATTTCAAAGATTAAAAAGAGTAAAAAGATTAAAAAGCGCGTCGCTTTTTTTCCCTTGTGCCTTTTCACTAAGAGCTCGCCTTTGACATTAAAGAATCTTTGCACCTTTACCAAAGCAAAAAAAACCCCAATAAAGAAAAAAAGGGGATAAAGAGGAAAAGAGGAAGAAAAAAAATTCAAACACATTGCCTACATGGCAAAGGATGCTCTTCTTCTCTCCTCTCTCATTCCTCTACTTGCCAACACTTTATTATTTTTATTTTTATTTGCTCTTGTAACTATGAAACGCGTTATTCTATATCTAGCAGTGCTACTGTTCTGTCTGGCCAATGTCTGTCTGGGAGCTAAAGTATACTCAACTCGTACAAAAATAGAAGTAGATGTAGATGTTATTGAAATATTCTCACTTGGTCCCCTTCAAACTGGAACAGACGGACATGTCATTACTTTGAAACAACAGAGCGATCGCCTATATATCAACGACTTTGGATATAATGACTCCTACAACAGTAAAATAAAATGGATTATTGGCTTAGCTACCCCCCTGTGGGGTCTCTTCTATATTGGTGTAGCATATGCCTGTGGCCGTCTTCGTCCAGGAACAAAGGAAAAAAAGACCACGCCAGCGGCAGCTTAGAAGAGAACCTTTTTTTCTCACCTTTATTTGTATAGTTGCCAACTACATTCTTTATTTTTATTATTACTAAACATTTCTTTTTCTCATAATACATACATAATGAGAAGAAAAAAAGAGTATTTACGAGGTCATGTAGGTCTTGGGGTCAATCTCAGCAGGTAGCTCGGTGATATTGACCTCGAAGCGCTCTTGCACAGACTCGAGAACCTTCTT
>JANBQS010000194.1:0-27112 GCA_027577415.1 Coemansia sp. RSA 922 | reverse complement strand
GGCGAGGCTCATAGCGAGCTAATTCCTGAAGAGGTGGTGTCCATAGACATTGGCTTTAGGAATCTTGCGTTTGCACATATCTCTAGGTGCGGTAAGGTGTTGGATTGGCGGCGAGTCGAGCTCCTCACAGAGGCCAACTTTGAGCCATGGACGTTGGCCAGCGTAGTAGAAAAGTTTGTCCAGACAGAATTGCCTGTGCGCCCTGCGTCGACGTGCACATATCTGATCGAGCACCAGCGGTTCCGATCACAGGGATCTGCAGCAGTAACAGACTCTGTAATGGTCAACAACCTTGTCGAAGCGCTGCTGTATGCCAACCTGCGCCACGCCGGCGCGCACATTGTGGCCATCAACCCAATACAAGTCAGCACGCATTGGGGGCTTATTGAAAGTCGTGGGTCATTGAGCGCCGAACCACATCAATCAGCAGGAGACGAAGCAGAGCCGCCAACTCCTCAGCGCGGCAAGGCACGAAGCAAGCGGTCAGAGGACGCGCATGATGCCAATGTCGCTGGTCTGATTGCACGTATGGATGGAATCCTACGCGAGCAAAAGCAGCTGACAAGTACGCAGCATACGTTGATCCAGCAAGCCCTCGGCAAGGAGCCGCGTCGCAAGCGGGCCACCAAAGCCGCAGCTAATCGCGATCTTGATGTGCTTGTTCAAAAAGGCAGCAAGAGCCTGGGCACCCTACGCGAGGCAAGAAGGCGGCAGATCAAGAAAGAGCGCACTATATCAATTGTGCAGTCGTGGGTTTTGGACTCGCTCTCAAGCAGTAAAACTTTACCATTAAAGCCCGGTATCCATATGAAATTCCCAGCAGCAGCGGCCGAGATGTTTAGCAGCGAAAAGAAAAAGGACGACCTATGCGACTGCCTCACCCAGGGTGTAGCTTGGTACAGCTGGCAGCGAAATGTTGTGGACGTGCTTGATCGGTTTGGTAGCACAAAGGCCACTGCGTAATCAACAAAGATCATCCTCGCATATTTTTCTGGCGCCTAACTTTTTTTTTTTCCTTCCATTCGGCACTTTGTATCTTCTTGGTCGTCATTTTCTTTAGATTTCACTCACGTATACTCTCTCTCTTTCTGAGCTTGGCGCCGATAAGCAACGCCCGTGCTGCGACACACTACTTTGGGTTCTTGAAATAGTGCACTTGCGCCGTTCGTCTTTTTGTCCAGGCTCTTTTTTTTTGGACTCGTGCTAGCGCTTCGGCACTCTATCTCCACGGCGAGTAAGCTTGGCAATGAACAATTCGATACTAAATGCCAAGCGCCGGGCAAAGGCTAAGCAGCAAAAGCCAAAGCCACAGAGCATTGTGCTAGCCCAGCAGGCATGCGGCAAGTCTGAGCGGCCAACCTCGCACGTACAGGCTTCAAACCCGCCACAAGGCGCCCACCGTGAATCGGCTCTACCCGTGGTCAGCCGTGGTAGTAGCTTTACACGAGTCGGTTCAGGCGTGGCAGCTGGGGACGACAGCCACTCTAGCAGCGATGAGTACGACGACGAGGCAGAAATGGAGGAGGAGGACATTGAGGACTACTGCAAGGGCGGATACCACCCAGTCAAGATCGGCGACGTGTTTAAAGGCCAGCAGTACAAGGTGGTGCGCAAGCTTGGGTGGGGCCATTTTTCGACAGTCTGGCTGGCGCACGATCGCGAAAACAACATCCATGTGGCGCTCAAGATTGTAAAGTCGGCATCGCACTACACAGAGGCGGCACTAGATGAGATCGAGCTTTGCACCCGGACGGTTACAACTAGGGAGGCCCATGTCGGCCGGGACCACGTCGCCAAGATGCTTGACAGTTTTGAGCACTCGGGGCCGAACGGCCGGCACGTGTGTATGGTATTTGAGGTTCTGGGCGAGAATCTCTTGTCCTTGCTTCGCAATGCGCGGCGCTACGGGTCTTTGCGCGATGCAGTACATGCGGCCAAGACCGACGCCAGTCTTATTGGCGATGGGCAGGGTCACCACCACGGCGCATCGGGCGATGCTGAGCACAGCGGGCGCAGCAGCAACAGCAACACTGGCGAGAAGAGCAAGCAGAGCGACGGACTCCCAGTCCCACTGGTCAAGCAGATTGCTCGCCAGATCGTCGCTGGCCTGGCATACTTGCACGGCCCGTGCAACATGATCCATACCGATCTGAAGCCAGAAAACCTGCTCGTTTGTATTGACAACGTCGAAGATGTCATTCAGCGAGAGCTTCACAGCGACAACGCCGCCGCTGGCTCTCAAGCCCAGACGGCATTGGTGCAGGCCAGTCGCAGCGTGGCCAACTCTCGCGCTCCCAGCCCAGTAAGTGCAGGTGTCACAGGAGGAAGCCCTCCGGCTGCGGCTGTGTCAAGCGCGGCGCACTCGCTGGAGCGGGACTTGAACGATATTTCCCTCGCTGGCACTGAAGGCGAGGCGACTAGTGCGCCAGAGTCGCCTTCAACTGCCAGACTGCAGGGTCTTCGCGTGAAGATAGCTGACTTGGGAAACGCCACATGGTCCGACCACCACTTTACGGAAGATATTCAGACGCGTCAGTACCGGTCGCCCGAGGTCATTATTGGATCGCGGTGGGATGCAACTGCTGATATGTGGTCGTGCGCGTGTGTCTTGTTTGAGCTGCTGACTGGCGACTATCTCTTTGAGCCGCACTCGGGCAACCGCTACTCAAAAGACGAAGACCACATGGCACAAATAATCGAGACCCTGGGAGCCATTCCCAAAAAGTTTGCGCTGTCTGGCAAGTACTCCAGCGAGCTGTTTACTCGCCGCGGCGAGCTACGCCACATCCGCCGCCTGCACTCGTTTTCTCTAAAGGATCTCCTGCACGACGAGTACGGCTTCAGCACACGCGAATCGCGAGAGATAGCCGACTTTTTGCTGCCCATGCTGGAGATCAGCCCTGGCCGAAGAAGCTCTGCTGAAGCCATGCTTTCGCACAAGTGGCTTCAGTAACGTTGTCGTTTCTTCTTCTTGCGCCAAGTGTGTATATGCTATAGTTGCGCTTTCTAGCTATTAGATGGAATATGTTTTTTTACTCTCTTTCCTACATAATTACGCATCAGGTTAGAACATTAGTGGGCACACTTTCCGCTGCCAGCAGCTTTGAATTGAGCAGTGAAAATGCTGTGGCCAGTCCCGGCTTTTCCATGGGCACATTGAAGAGAAATGTCTAAAAAGGAGCTCACACGCGGCTAAGGTTGCATGCATATCTCGCCGATAAACTCATCAAGCGCATATATTCGTAGTATCACCTTTAGCATTCATCTATAAACTTGCACGTTTGTGTCCAGCACCTCTTACACGCCGCTTCCTTTTTCCGTTCCTTTTGTCGACTCTTGTATCTTTAATATTATTGTAGCGCTAGCCAGAGGGCATTTTGTTAGGTGTTGCCAGTTCCTAGGCGCCAACTGCTTGCGATATTGAGACGCGTATCTTGTTTTATTATTACTTTTGTTTTATTGCTATAAGCCAAGTCACGCCGCCAAAGTTGGTCCATGGCCTCTCGTTTCCAGCGCGACACAGGCAAGTATATATACATACTACCCCCAATCAAAGTGAGACCGGCTACATTTCGCCTAGCTTTGTCTACCGCTCTATACCATTTAGAGCCATTTCATGTCTTGTTTGCTTTTCTTATTCTTGTTCTTGTTCTTGTTCTAACTGCGGGAGAGAGTATTGCTTTTTTGGATAGCGACTGATTCGGCCAATAAAGAGAATGTCTTTCCGGCGCCGTTTCGCAGTTGGAAGACTAAGCAATGTTGGGCCTTCAAAAACGATGGGGCATGTGCCAAGGGTGATGCTTGCACCTTTGCCCACGGCCAAAGTGAACTCCGTGAGCGTCCAAACCCGCCAAATCGTGGAACTGTACTGTGCAGGAATATAGCAAGTGGAAAGCAATGTCCTTACTATGACTGCGACTTTAGCCACGATGTCGCATGCAGTGTTCGTCCCTTGGCGCCGGACAACAGACATATACCCGCGACTGTCTCAGTTAGCACCAACTCCACTAGCCATTTCTCTCAGGCCAATTCCAGTACGCATGTCGGCAGCCCCAATCAATCGCCACATAAGAGCGCATTTACTCCATATGAACACAATAGCCCCAACAACAAGGCGACTAACATCCCTGACTGGTCACCTCAGAAGAGCGGAAGAACAGACACTATGGTCTCTGGTTATGAGGTATATGCAGGCGCCCGTTGGCATTCGCTTATTTCTACTGGAGATTCTTTCGAGGCCACCTATCCTTTCAGCCTCGTAAATGGTCCCGGTTATGACGGATTGCTCGCGTACCTGTGTAAGGAAGACAGGATTGTCGATGGATTCATGATCAGTACTAACCCAGGAGCTAGAACTAGGGCCAGTGGCCTACACCCGCGTCGGGATGATGCTCAGTCACCTGCTTGGTCTCGTCTGTACTAACGTTAATTAACTATCCCGAAAATGTGGGGAATTACCATGGGTCGCCTAGCCTTTAAAGGATGGTTGCTCATTTACTAACATTGGCCCGGCCTGGCTCAAACCAACAACTGTCTTGTCAGCTCTGTGTTTCTATATCCGCCAGTATTTCACTTTCCTTCTTTTAATTTATTCTTGTTGCAAAAGGCTAACGACACGTATACTTTTAAATCCTTCATCCAATTGATAGCAGTTTCCTTATAGCTCGTTCATCATGGTAGATACAAGCCTGATTAGCGTCGAAAACCCCTCGCTGGCCACCTTTCTTTCAGCTCTTGTGTTCTACTTTGTCGTCAGCGCGGCAATATTCTCCGTGTTTTGTGCCGTCCGTCGAAAAAAGCAGCACCTTTATGCACCTCGCACCGGAGCAGTGCTTTATTGCCGAAGAGCCGAACCGGTGTACGAAAGCACTTCTTTTTCGTGGATCGCAGCGACTTGGAAAGTGGATGGCAATGCAATCTTTCGAGTCGCTGGTCCCGATGCGGCCATGTTTATGCATAGCCTTCGGAGTGGCATGCAAGTATTCCTCACATTTGCTGTCATTGCCTTGCCGACGCTGTTGGCAGTCGACATTGACAACAGGGGAGAATCACAGTCGCTCGATAGATTAACAATGAGCAATATTGAAGATTATGACGGGCGGGTCTGGGCCCATGTAGCCATGTTTGCGGCCTTCTCGGGTAAGGCTTTCGGCGTCGCAGAAAAAGTTAGTGCCTCTCGACAATTCACCCCTTTATGTATGTACGCTAATCGCATACTGTATATGCTTGAAACGGTAGTAATTGCGCTGTATGTTACGTTGGGCGATATCTGGTACTACATCGGCATTCGCCAAAGACACCTTCAAGATTCCGACTACCAAAAGGAGCTTCGCGCCAACACAGTCATTGTGACCGGTATTCCTAGTTCGCAAAGCATGGACCAAATATTGCAGGACATGTTTGGCTCGCTCCCCGGCGGCATCGCAAAGATAAGCCCATGTCTAAGCAGCCCAACAATCCGTCAGCTAGTGGAGATGCGAAAGTGGCACGTGAGCGCGCTAGAGAGCGATGTTTGTCGCTACCTCGTTCGCCTGTATCGCCGATGTAAGCGAGATAATTGGCAGGCTGTAGAGCGTCCGCTTGCTTATTTAAGGCTGCCAACTCGATTATCAATCCTTTCTCATATCGGTATTTTCCGTGGCGAAAAGGTCGATTCGATTGCGTACCATTGCAGGGAGATTGTCCAGCTAAACAACGATATATGTACCTTGCGAGCGTCAATGCCCGAGGCTGCAGAGACATCGACATCGGCCATAGTTGTCTTCAACAGCCAACAATCGGCGCACGAAGCAGCAAGGCCTACTGTCTCTGCAAAGTGGTACAAGCGAGCTGTCACCACAGCTTGCTGGCCGCGGTTCAGCGACATTGACCCAACCGAAGTCAACTGGAGCGGCGTCAACGTCGGCGCTAGACTAAGGAGGCTGTACGAATTCGTATCACGCATATTTATATTTACGATCATTACGCTGTGGATATTCCCCGGTAAGGAGCTTGAAAATGTCAATGTTATTATCGCCGGCTCCGACCAGAGCGGCTGCTAATGAGACCAATTGACTAATGAGGTTATGCCTTTTGTATACATACTGATTCCGCACAATTTCCCAATAATTGTAGTGGTATTTATATCGGCACTCTCCAAGGTCACTCAACTTAGCCAGCTCGGCCCGTTCAAGGATATCTCGGAATGGCCCACACCTCTGTCTGGACTTATTCAGGGCGTATTCCCTCCGCTAATATTGGCTCTTCTGCAGTGGGCCGTTCCATCACTATTTCGAGGTAAGTATACAACTTTGGCATGGCACATCAATTTTTATTATTTTTTAAAAATGGCTTTTTAATGGCAAAACCACGCATTTCTAACGTGGCCCTGGAGATGCTTGGCTTTGAAGTGTAGTATCGCTCTCTTTTGAAGGGCAACCGACCAAGTGGCACAAAGAGCTCACGCTAATGAACTATGTGATGTGCTTCGAGGTTGTCGACGCGTTTATAATCCCTGTCGCCGCCTCTACCATTTTCTCGAGCCTGGATACCTTCATTCATAACCCAGTCGCTGCAGTTACAAAGATCGTTGCGGAGATTCCTACGGTAAGCACGTTCTTCATGGCCTATGTGCTGATGCGTGCACTGACAAACTCGGCGATGGACATTGCTCGCATCGTCCACTTGCTACACCACTCCATAGTAAAGGCCGTAAGCGGCCACACGCCCCGGATATATAGCCGCTTAAATCGCCCTTCAAAATTTGGCTACGCAGAGCAGGTGCCCGTACACGCCTTAATTTTCTTACTAGGTAAGTTGGTAGTAGGCCATGCAAAAGTATATTAGACAGCATTCGTCAGCGCTCACATTTACATTGTCATACTCACTTCCGTGTAGGCGCCATGTACTCGCCCATGGCTCCGCTAATGGCCGTTACCGCAACCGTGTACTATGCACTCTTTTCGTTTGTCTATGCTTACAAGTTTATGAATGTCTATGACGATACCTCGTTCCGATTGGGAGGTCGAATCGCCATCAAGCTTTTGCAACAACGGTGGATATCGTTGTACGTGTCCCAGGCGATATTCTGCAGCGCCTTTGCCATTCGAACATCGTCACGCAAGACGACCCAAGCAAAGTTGCAGTTAGTGTTTGCATGCATGACACTGGTCGGTACATTTGTAGTGCATATGGTTGCTAAACGTCGGATATACCCAGAGCTCTTGTATCCAGGGATTCCTTCCGCAGAGGTAGATGAGAGCGTGCTAGAAGATCGGACCACATGTGGAAATTTTGCCGCCAAGTCGACAGAAGCGACTGACCTGCGTCTATGTATCGACCGGATTCAAGATAACCCATCTATACAGGAGATGTCGCACGGCACTCTGCCGCATCAATTGCTTATAGACTCAAGCGTCGACAGTCACTCTGGGAGGGCGCCACCTTTGGACAAGGTAAACATGGAGCAATTGCTTGGTAGTGCAGCACCATTAGCGTACGAGCCATGGCGAGTCGATCCGCGACCCGAAACGGCTCGAGTTGGTCCTGGTGCGCGCCTACTGAGAGACTTGGCTACCAATACGCCCTTGCTTTGGCAGGATGAGATGACGGATCCTGGGTACGTGTTTATTTGGCTGCCAGTCATCCAAATCGAGGATGATACCGAGCTGTTGGCTGACATGCACCCCACCAACCAAGAGTGTAACATGCAAACCGGCGGTATTCTTGAGCACCGATTATCGTGCAAAAAGACGGGTATCGTTGAGGGAAATAAAGAAGAGCCCAACTGGATCGATATACAGACACTCGCTGATATGCTCTACGCAGAGATTGACTACAGACTAGGTAGCTATGGCTGTGTGGTCACAATGCATGCCGTGCTCGACAAGCTAGGCATTCGCGCCTCGACACCCACTCGGCCCGAAAACCCAGTCCACCCAATGATGCGCCGAGCCTAGTGTTTTTTTCTTCTTTGCCAGCACAAAATGTACAGGTCTCGAGTGACCCATACGGCATTTGTTAATTGGTTTAGGTATAAAGCATTGATCCGTCTGACGCAAACCTTGCTTTGTGAACTCTAGCTGCTCCTATTTGTCATTTGCGCCAGCATATAATAACCAATTGAGAGGAATCGAGCACTGTTGCATAAAGGTATCCTCGAATGCCGGCGTTCATTCCGATAAACCCTCCGCCACAGGCGCAGGTGCAATTCGCCGAGACCAACGCCTATACAGAAGGACCGACTACGATACTCGCTTCACACGCACGCATCGAGGAGAAGGTTCGCGATCTGGTTCTCGGGTACCAAGTGGCGATGAAGACTTGGGCCAATGGGCAGCTGCGTGACGCCCGAGATAACCTAGATGCGCTGTGTGAAAACGTGCTAGTTTGCCACAAGCAAGAAGCGCACATAGAGAGTGAGTGTAACGCGTATTGTATGGAGTATGGCGGCGTACCCATGTCCCGGATGAGGTTCTTGGCCTTTGCCAACTCGGGGTACCTGCACATGGCTGGCATATGTGAGCAAACGTTGACTGGCTTGGACGTGGATCTTGTATGCGGATCGGTTGGACCCGATGCCGAGGAAGCTCTAAGCAGAGCCCTGACCCTTTTAACAGCGGCCCTTCAGTTTGACACTGCGGATGTGGCTCATTACCTGGCCATTGGAAATTGTGCCCTGCTCTTAGGCCAGCCCGACGTGGCGTTGTCTGCCCTGAGTAGTGGAATTGGACCTCTGCCTGACGGTTTGGGGCTTCAGGGCCTATCGAGCTATCAAGGAACCCAGAATTGCACACACCTCGAGCAAACCATTAGTAAACGCTTTGGCCCACGCCAATGGTGGTGTGTCAAGGCCA
The DNA here is from genome assembly GCA_027577415.1 of Coemansia sp. RSA 922. Classification (NCBI taxonomy): domain Eukaryota; kingdom Fungi; phylum Kickxellomycota; class Kickxellomycetes; order Kickxellales; family Kickxellaceae; genus Coemansia; species Coemansia sp. RSA 922. The sequence goes on along the minus strand of JANBQS010000194.1, from coordinate 18,278 downwards.
TGGTGCACACGCTGCTAGTCAGAGGCGATACAGAGCTGGCTTGCAGCATAGTTAAGCGCGTCGCTGAGCTGAACCCTGACCTGTCGCACTCGTTATTATTGCCCCCAAACTTGCAACCACCTGTGCTCATGTCGTTACCGGCTGCCGTGGTGCCACATGCGTTATACTCGCTCGCTCCGCCGAGGTTGCCAGAAGGGGTCGAGTTAAAGGAAGCGCCTGTGCTAAACATACACTCGGACAACGATCGCGTTTCTTTGATCGAACTGGGCAGCAAAATTCTCAACCTGTTCGAGCAGTCAATACAGTCCGCGCCCGAGACTGTCTCTTCCACACTCCATACCCATGTCGCCTTTGCAATCAGTGAGGAGCCCGCTGCTGGCACCGATAACGTTGCACTATTCGATCCTGCCCAGCATGCCATTTGCTACATAGAGGCTGACGCCGTTAGTAATACAGCCGACGGTGGTGGTGGTATCGGCAGCAGCAATACTGTCACCGAACAGCTGCTCGCCGACGCAGCTACTGACAGTGCGGCGGACGCTGACCGGGACCACGTGAGCGCCGACGAAGCCAACAACGGTTGCTTGCCTAGGAGCAACAAGCGTCGCGAGTCTCTCTCCGGAGATGAGATGCCTGCTAAGCGTAGGTCCACACGATTTATTGAGCGTGCGTCATCGGGCGTATCTGGAAACGTATCTAGTGCTGGCATAAGCTCCACCGTACCTGGCCTAGGCACCAGTAGGACCTCCGCAGCGCGTAGTAGCCAGCGCCGCGCGCTAGCACTGTCTCTGGACGCAGCTGAGTCGCCAGCCTACTGCCGGGCTAGAGACATGGCAGGCGCATGGTTTGAGGCAGCTGGAGTGGCTACTCGAAGCGAGTTCTTTGATGCCCTGGGTGCCAGTGCTTTTGTCGCGTCTGCTGCGGCGCACCAAGCGCGTTTGGATCGTGGGGCACCAACTAAATCCAGTGTGTCCCAGAGTACCATTGGCGACAGCAATAACGACGACAAGGCGGAGTGGGGCCTAGCTGATGTATGCCCCAGAGGCAAGGGTGCAAGCTCAGGGGACTCGCCACTCGCCGGACGGAGAAGCAGCAAACATGGTAATGCCGATGACCAGTACATGGACTCTCTGACTGCACTTATTACGTCGCGTTTGACGCCAGAAGTGTCGTGTCAGCCTGCTCGTGAGAACCCTGTGGCACTCAACGAGGTTATCACTTCTACCGAGTGCCAGGCCGTGCTTGAGGGCAACCATGGCATAGTGGACTTGTTGCTGCGGTTTATTGATACGACAACCTTGCGCTTCTACGTGGCGCCGGCGGACTTTATAAAGTCGAAGGATCTCAAGCGACTGTGTCTCTGTGCGGTGCAACACACTTTTGATGTGCTGCTTGACTTGGTAGGCAATCACATATCGCTCAGCAAGTCCATCGATGCCCTTCAGCGCGCCTTGCGACAAGCTACATTTATGCTGCTCCTTTTGACCGATGCTATTGCCAGCCAGTGCGATTCTAGGGAAATGTGGACATCTTTGCACGCGGCGTGGATCGACTCTGTACGTAGCTCTATGGCCTCCGCTGAGGTGCCAGCAAGCGAGCAGTGCGTTGGGCTTTACTTGCTTTCGGAGGCCTGGACCTGCTATGAGATTGACGTGCTAGCGAATGACGTCTCCAGCGCCGCCGTTCACATTGAACAATGCTTGCTATTACTAGAGCAGGTCGGTCTGAGCGGAGAGGGTAGCCTGGCGGTGAGTTGTGCCTTTTCTGGAGAGTTGCTCTCTCTGAGTCTTGTTAGAGAACGCCAGCAACATCTGGCGCTGTTCAAGAGGCTGTCTGAAGCCTACCGTCTGGCCGCAAAACACGAGCAGCGCGCAGCAGACATGCTAAGCAGCATATTGGTGCCATTTTCCGCACAGCCTTCGAGGTCACTGCCATTTCGCCAGAGGATATCTGCTGTTAGATTGCTGGCGTCATTGTATCGCCAGAAGAGTGCGGCGTCAGACGAGTCGCGAGTAATCTTGTATGAGCTCGCCCTGTACCTATCTCGGCTGCTCGCATGCCGCGCTGACACCACGATCCCAGTTCGAGCAGCTCTTGTCAGGAGCGTAGAGTGCTTGAGGCGCCTTTACGAGATGTCAGAGGACAACGCGGCAGCCCGACAGTATCTGGAGCAAGCGGCAGATCATGACGGGTCCAAGCGACTAGTAATGCAGCTAGTAGCAGTAGCTCTTGCGATAACTTGCCATTATGCACTTGATCCAGCCCTAGAGTGCTCGTTGGCTGCGGTAGAGGCGGATTTTGTTGGTCTAGCGTTCTGGCTGGCAGCTAAGTTGGGGGCTAGCCTTGACGTGGCATGTCTTGAAAAGGTTAGCAGTGGGTCGCCTGCGCTGCCGGACGACTCGGACGAAGCAGCGTCGCTCGACAGCTACATCGAGTTCCTAAGTGCAGTTCACGAGCTACTTGGCGAGCGCGGGGCATGCACGTCGGCTAGCGGCGCACTGCTGAAGCACTTGCTGTTAGTATGTCGGCGGATGCTTGACAAGGACCGCGACAACTTGCCGTGCTGGGATGTGGCGGCGTCGTGCTTGCGGTGCCTGTTTGACATTCGCCTTCATAGCAGCAATATTCAGGTGCATGTGTGTGAGCACTTGGATATGGACGCCGAGTGTGCCAATTTGGTGTATCTTCTCGTTGAGCCCGAGCTTGTTGACGCCATTAGAAACCGCAAGGGAACAGGACTGCGCAGCGACTTCAAGACCATCCTCGAAAAGGCAACGAGTGCGCTTGGGGACTTGGATATTGAGAAGCACCCACGCCTCAGCATGAATATGGATGTCATTGATGGCTACTTGGACGGGCCATCGATGCCATCGTTTGGCGTAATCGATTTGGCGCTCAGAGCCGGTACCTTGGAATTGCCAGATAGCCGCCTTCCGCTCAGGCAGTCGGTTTATGACAGCAGCATCTTCGCGGCATTCTTGACGCAGCCGTTTGTGCGTGCAGCTGCGCAGCATGAGTCACTCCTCTTCCGCATGCGCTCTGGACTGACGCGAGCCGTCGGGGACTATGACAAAATATTCGACGACTACAGGCTGAACATTGCCCTTGGTGCTGACCCCTCCGAGGCGTGGTACCATCTCGGCCGAGCATTCTCTGACTTGGCTGACGAGATGCTGCTTGGGACAGCCAGCGAACTCGCAGATTGCAAGTACGACATAGCCTTGCTGCAGCGTCGGTCGCTATCGTGCGCCATCCAGGCTAGCCAGAAGCTACCGCCACTCCTGCTGTCAGGCGCGGCAGACAAGAAGAGGCCAAAGCTGGCAAATAATGCAGGAATCGGCTACGACTCTGACTCTGACTCTAGCCAGGATGATGGCAGCGACTTTGCCCTTAGGCAGCATGTGCGCGTCGCCTCGTCGACTGGGCATCTCCTTTATCGCATTGCAGCCAGGCCTCTACCACTACTTGCGCTCCGCGTGCTGCCGTCGAACGTGCTAGTTTCAGACGATGGCTCTGAAAGCGGGCAGCAGTGGGATATTGGCGAGTGGGGCGGCAACTGTGACCGCAGTGCCGTGCGAAGTCTGTCGGCGTCGCTAACGAAGCGCTATGCTGTGGCTCCCCAAAGCCACCAGGTGTACGCCCTAGCCCGTGTTATGTTTGCACGGGCCTCAAAGCTAGATGCGTCAAACTGGGAGTGGGCCTACATGCTAGGCAAGATAGCTTCAAAGCTCGGCGACTCGCTGACCGCCTGCGCATTGTACCTGAAGGCTAGCCACTTGGCTGTCTCGGCAGGCAGCAAATGCAGTGCTGTGGGCGCTGGTGTTCACTCGGGCCAAGCGCTCGGTCCTACCGTAGGCAGCGCTGTGGCGAGCGCTACTATACCAGAAGTTGCTATGGACGCGCTGTGCAAGCTTTTGACCTCGCTTAGTAAGCTGCTGCTGTCGAAGCAGATAGATGCTGCTGCTGCCCGTCGCTTTGTCAGCGCATTGCCCGCTCCCTGTGCTCCCAATACTGACTCTGTCGTCCTCAGCTCCGCCTCATCTGATCCTCCACTGGAAGGCAGCTCACATCACGGCTCTGGGCCCCCCGAAAAGCCCGCGAATGATTCGGAAGTACTCGCCATATTCTGCGCGATCCGCAGTGTCGTATCACAGATGTGTGCTAGCGACAAGCGCCGGCGGCACCACCGTTCGCTGTTTCTACTCTCGTGGATAGATCACCATGTGCTTGGCGAGTCGGAGCGAGCAAAGCAGGCGCTCTCCTCGTCGCTTTTGAATATGCGCACCACGACAAAGCAGCTAGCGAGCTTTTACAAAACAGAATTTGAGGCGCCCGGTAAGCACTATCTTTACTTGGAAAAGTACCTAGCTCTCTATATAGAGACGCTCGTAGCCACTCTGGACATTGCCGGCGTGCAACTTGTTTTGCGCAAGCTAGGCCGCTCATCTGACTCGCTCCATGCTCCGTCGGTTCTCCAACAGCAGGCTGCTGCTGCCGAGCTCGAGATTTTGCAGCGCATGGCACGCATATTGAACTGTCCAAAGTTTGTCGTCGACAGCCTTGGAAAGGAACATATTATTTTGCACGACGCCCTGAGCGGCGCCAGCTCAGCCCAGATATACTCCATCACTCGCCACTGCCGCCTCAATCGTCCGCACTTTAACCATGCACGCGACATTGCTCGCGACAACATTTCCTTTTTCACGGCGCAGCGCGAACTCTTGGCCAAGACTATTGGGTTTGTATCTAGTACTGCCGACGGCTCAGCATGCGCCAGCGAGCTTGCTCAGATCAGGTTGTCGCTTGATGACTACTTGGCGGTTGCAGACAAGGCCATGCTGCTCTTTGGACATCTCTTGGATCAAAAGAAGAGGCGGGCTGAAGAGCCAGAGACAATGGACAAGCTCCATGACTGCCTTGCCGACGTCTACATGCTGATTCTTTCGGTTTATGGCCAGTGTCTGCGTACGGCCCAGCCGCCGCCGCCTCCTCCTCCCTCTCTGGAGCACAACATGGACGAGGTACTTTCCTTCTTTCGCAGTACTGCACAGCTACCACTGGCATCCCCGCCCATGAAGCGGTCCGAGGGTCTATTTTGGCAAAATGTTATTTTTGACGAGGCGCGACATGAGCCATCACAGCAGTACAAGCTACTCGATCCCCTTCTAGAGTTCCAAGTCAACAAGCTTTTGGATGCTGTCCGCGACGCGACAGTGGCACAGCAAAGTCCGACTGCTGACAGGGTCCGATCTGATCCTGCTGCTCAGGCTGTCTCTCCAACTCGCACTAGGGAAGATCCACTCGCATCTCTGGTACAAGTGCATCACGCCTCGACAACTGCCGATAATGACTGATTCACATTACCATTGCTAATCAAAATAATAATAGTACATTAACCTGTAGAAGTTGTAGTAAACGTGTATGCGACCCTCGCCTGCAGCCCTCACTCATCATGAGTGGCATGGCTGCGGAAAAACCCAGCAATGTTTTCGTACACAAGGAATGTGACAATGTTTCCGGGCAATACGCGGAGTAGCGCTGGTCCAAATCCCTTGTAGAACCCAGATATACCTTCCGACTTTGCCATCTTGCGCACAACGTCGCCCAGACCCGTGTAGGCGACCATCCGCGGAGCACCAGCAACGTCTGTCCTCATCGCCCCAGGGAGCTGCTGCAGGCGAGACCGCATCACTTGGCTTGGATATGTTATGGCCAAGGCGAATATCTTCGATGACGACGACATTAGCGCATAGTCCATAGACGGCAGTGGGTCTGCTGTCCCGTCTCGCCGACTACGCAGCCTATACCGCTTCATCTCCTCGTAAGCCATAAATTGCAAGCCGCCATGGGCTACACCAAGAAGCCCGGGCGCCAGGCCCTTGTACAGGCCGCGCACACCCTCCTTTGAGGCTACTTGGTATAGGCCATCAAATAACCCTCGATATGCTGAAGCGTCTGTGCGAGTTGTGGTGCATATCCGCGTCTTTACTACCCACAGCGGGTTGGCCATGCACTGTGTAAGCGCTCCAGCTGTTGCGCCAGCTATCAAGTGTTGAAGCGGCGATAGGGTGCTGGCGCCAGACTCTAGTTCGGCGGAGCGACCGCGAGCCATCTGGTCCTTGATCCACGTGTACCAGGCAAAATACAGTCCCCAGCTAGCGCAGTTACCAGCCAAATTGGCTCCTAAACCGCGATAGAGACCCAGTGCTCCATCAGTACCCAAGATGTAGCGTGTGGCACGTACTGCCCGGCCCAGAACGGCCTCGCCCTGCGAAGCCACGTCCACTTGGAGTCTGATCTTCACCAAGTCTAAGGGATGGAATGTCACAGTCGATATGACAGCGCCGCCAATTCCAGCCAGCGAGTGGTCGAGAGCCAGCGACCCAGAAAACGAGCGGGCCATCTTAATTGACTGCCCCTGTTGTTGCATTTGAGATAAATATATATAAAATTAATTGTAAAGCAAGGGAGTACACGGGCAAACCTTATGACTGGAAAATGCGGCGAATTTACACATCCCGTATATTAATCATTTGATAAGAGATTAAATTATCACCAACAATTTGAGCTTAATTTTTTTTTTTTGCTCAGAGCAGAGCAGAGAGCTGTGCGTGCATCCGCCAGCCAAGCAATCAGCTCCTCCTTTGCAAAATATATCAACCCGATAATTATACAAGCACTAGGATAATTACAAAAAATGGTAAGCATACGAAAATACGACGCACGCACGCATCTATACACGATGGATACGCCCTATATGTGGATGGATGCGACAATGGTGTTTGAAAAAGGACCAAATTCTAATTTCTCACATTTTCTAAATTTTCAATTTCGCATTCACATAGTCCAAGAAGGCCGGAAAAGTCAAGCAGCCCGAGCAGGTTATCTCGTTCGGCCCCCAGGTTAAGCCCGGAGAGCTCGTGTTTGGCGTTGCCCACATTTACGCCTCGAAGAACGACACCTTCATCCATGTCACTGATCTGACTGGCCGTGAAACCATTGTCCGTGTTACTGGTAAGTATTTCAGTCTACTTGTAGCTTGTCCCTTGTCCGCGGGCGCGTACTAGAACATACTTCAAACTATGGTGCGTGCGGAGAGCGGCGACTTTGGGCCGTGCCTGTTTTGACGCCTTTTGAAATTCCCCTGGAGATGCCGTCTGCATTTTGACTGTCTGTCTGCTTTATCCGTCTTGTGTCTCTCCTTGCCTTGTTACGCCAGTTGACTCTAGCCCTACCTCTGCTATTTTTGGCACAGCGGGTTGGAGTCAGCAAGCGACCGAGGAGGACACTAGTCGCGAAGCTTGTATTGTAACAACTCTGGCCAACAAATCCTCACCAGGCTGTTGGACAGAGTTGCCTACATACACATGGACATGTCTGGTGTGATGTGGCTAGCGTGTGCCCCAGATATTATCTGGCGCCATTCTGCTGCACTGACGAGTGTTTTCGCCGTGGGTCTAAGGCTTCGAACCAGGTAATGCCATTGTTGTCATCTTGAGTAGTGCTGCTGTCCCTCTCCAAGGTATCCGCCCGCACTATAGACACCAACCTGTTTTGGAAGCGCGCTTTGGCTTGTTGCCAGTGGCTGACGAGGGACTAGTGGTGACACACGTACTCTCTCCAATGTCCACCAAGCAGCCGCGCCTCTGTATGCTAACTCCCACTCTCCAATCTTTTTTCTTTTGTTACAAATGCATAGGTGGTATGAAGGTCAAGGCTGATCGTGACGAGCCATCGCCCTACGCTGCCATGTTGGCCGCTCAGGACGTTGTTGTCCGCTGCAAGGAGCTCGGCATCACTGCCCTCCACGTCAAGATCCGCGCTATGGGTGGCACCCGCACCAAGTCCCCCGGTACTGGTGGCCAGGCCTCTCTTCGCGCCCTTGCCCGTGCTGGCATCAAGATCGGCCGCATCGAGGACACCACCCCGATCCCCACTGACTCTACCCGTAAGAAGGGTGGTCGCCGTGGTCGCCGTCTGTAAGCTGTTCTATTGCTTATACTCCTATGTTGAATATATATTTGACAGCTTGAGGCTTTGCTTCTGTTCATAATTTTGACTTGATTAAAAGTTTCTGTGATGCACACCTTAACCTACTGCCGTTGATGGCGTTGGAGTCATGCCTTGGACTGTCGAGTCTTTTGCAGGCGCTGCTGGGTTGGTGGGCTGCGATCTCTGGCTGTTGCGCTGCTCAGGCACAATGTGGAAGTTGATGCCCGTAAGAGTATGCTTCTCTGGCGGCAAGCGTACGCCATACTTTTCTGGGATGATTGGAAGCGGCTGTCTGTTGCGCTCTTCGGCCAGTTCGAGCAGAAAGTCCTTATCGGGTGGCGACGTGAATGAGTAGTTCACGCGTCCTTGGATAGCCAGACGCACATCCTCCATGTCAATGTCGGCCTTTTTGGCATGCTCGGCGTATACCATCGCGTCCTGCAGCACATCTACAGTGTATCTGTGCGAAAACTCTAGCAACTGGTTTATGACACTTGGGTCGCAGTCCTCGACGCCATGGGACTGCAGCAGAAGCGCCATTATCTTGTAGTCCCGCGGCGTTTCATCCGGCGGATTTGGCGTATCGTTCATAGCCTATATAAAGTGGATTGCAGAAAAAGTACTATAAAGGCGCATGAAAAATGTCTTCAACATTTCCCAATATTATTTATGGCTATAAATTTTTGTTGGGCCTATTTATTATAATGGGCAAGTGGACTGATCATCCCCGTGATCTGATTAGGAGTGTTGTCTTGTAATCACGTTTAATGTAAACACTCTCAACAAGCCTGCTCCCACGTCGCTACTTCGTGGCTCTCTTATCCTCTTTCCTCTTTTTCTGCGAATTTAGACCCACCAAATCTGTAACACAATTATAAAGCCCTGTCTTTGTCTTTGCAGCCATGAGTTCAAACGCGCCCAAGACTGCTCCATTTAGCTTGCATACGCCGAATCTGGCGAAACCTACGTCAAAGTCGCTAAAGGATGAGCGGTCGGGTTACCCATCGCCGCGCACTAGCGGTAAGCCAGTCGGTGGGTCCAGTGGTTTGGCTAGCGGTGCTGTGCCTCGAATTGCTGGGCCGCCTTCACCTCGCATGAAAAAGGGCAAAGCCGCTCAGTACGACCGGTTTATTCCCAACCGCAGCGACAAGGAACTTGCTTCGTCGCAGTTCAACATTGCTCGGGCGGACAGCGAGCAACCTCTGGACGGCGCAACCATTGCGTACCACGAGGAAGTTGCTCGCGCGTGCGGTGTGTCCATCAACAAGCGTATCTTGTCGTTTAAAGAAGAGGCACCAACTAGTGACCGCGATGACCTGCGACAGGTTTATAGCAGGCCAGTGCTAAAGCCAAGCGCGTCAACGGCAGCTAAGCGGCGTATTCTCAACACGCCTGAACGTGTCCTCGACGCGCCTGGTCTGGTAGATGATTACTACTTGAACCTTCTCGACTGGTCGCTCGGAAACATGCTGGCAATCGGCCTGGACCAAAACGTTTACTTGTGGAATGCGAGCAGCGGCGACGTCAATAGCCTGTGTCAGCTCGAGGGTGACTCATACATCTCCAGCGTCAAATGGACGACGGATGGCGCATACCTCGCGATTGGCACTAGCGACGGCGACGTGCAAATCTGGGACGCAGAGTCGCAGAGAAGAATCCGCACAATGGCTGGGCATCAAGCGCGAGTAGGCGTGATGTCTTGGGAGCAGCACATGCTATCGTCTGGCTGTCGCGATGGCAGCATTTGGAACCACGACGTTCGTGTTGCCGACCACAAGACGGCCGAGCTTGTTGCACACAGTGGCGAGGTATGCGGGCTTACTTGGCGCTCTGACGGCGGCCTGCTTGCCAGCGGAGGCAACGACAACCTAGTCAACATCTGGGATGCTCGCTCTGTTGTTCCAAAATTCACCAAGACTCAGCACACGGCGGCAGTCAAGGCGCTGGCGTGGAGTCCTTGGCAATTGAACCTGTTGGCGAGCGGTGGCGGCTCGACCGACCGGCACGTTCATTTCTGGAATACGACTACGACGGCTAGGCTCGACTCGATCGACACTGGATCTCAGGTCACTTCAATCCAGTGGTCCAGCGAATACCGCGAGCTTGTCACTTCGCATGGTTTCCCCCACAATCACTTGGCGCTGTGGAGCTACCCGTCGCTAGGCAAGATTGTTGACATCCCTGCCCATGACACACGTGTGCTCCACACGGCAATCTCGCCTGACGGACAGACAGTCGCCACTGCCGCAAGCGACGAGAGTCTCAAGTTTTGGCGCATCTTTGAAACTCGCACAAAATCAGGCAAGGCTGCTAAAAATGGCCCGCTAGCGGCTGCTGTTGGTACAGGCTCATTGCGAAGCATGTCCTCATCTGCGGCGTCTGCCACTGGCTTGGGATCCGGAGCATCGAGCACCTCGGACATCTCACGCCCAGCATACATCCGCTAATAGCCCAGCATATTCGACGATTTGATTTCTCTTGATTTTATTAGCAATGAATTTTTTTTAGGCCTGCCAAGCATCCAAGGCTTTTTTTTTTCTTGCCAGACTGCTTGCTACGCTCCTATTATTATTATTATTTTAATTTACCTGGCTATCCGCTCAAAGGACCCTTCTGCGCCGCCTAGCACCGCCTAGTCAATAACCATGGGTCGCAAAAGCCGGTCAGAGAACCTGCTCAACAACCTGCCTCAGCTGCAGAACCTGATCAAGCGCGATCCACACTCGTACCAGGAGGAGTTTGTCCAACAGCTGAGCCACTTTGAGGCATCGCTGGCGATCTTTGAGCTAAAGCCTGACGAGGAGGCTAAGGAGTTTGGCGAGCTGATCAACTTTCTGTCGCAGGTAGCAAAGTGCTATCCCAAGAAGAGCACCCGTTTTCCAAAGCAGCTAATCGACCTTTTGCAAAAGCACTACCCTGTTCTCAATGGTGACCTGCGCAAGGCAATTGTGCAGGCGCTGATTCTGCTGCGCAGCCGTGGAGTGGTGTCGAATCTCCGAGTGATGCCGCTGTTCTTTACGCTGTTCAGGTGCCGGGACAAGGGACTGCGCAAGCTGCTGTACACACACATCATCAACGACGTCAAGCTAGCCAACAAGGGCAAGCACCGCAACCACAAGCTCAACAAGGCCCTGCAGGGATTCATGTACACGATGATCACGGCGGCCGACGCGCAGGACAAGCACGGCGAAGGAGCGCTTGCGGCAAAGAAAAGCCTGGACGTGTGCGTGGAACTGTACCGCAAGAACATCTGGACCGACGCCAAGGCCGTTAATGTCATTGCGCAGGCGTGCTTCTCGCCCATCACCAAGGTCATGATGACGGCAGTTCAGTTCTTCCTCAATCCGCAAAAGAGAAGCGGCGACAACGACGAGTCCGGGTCAGAGGCTGAGAACGACGGCTCGACAAAGAAAAAGTTTGTCAACATCCAGATGATCCAGCACCAGAGCAACGTCAACAAAAAGACAAAGTACCGTACTCGTGTGATGAGTCGAGTGGCGCGGGCCCACCGTCGCGAGCAGGCCAAGAAGCTGGGCCAGCTCCCCGCCAGCGACGAGGAGGACGATGACGACGAGGTTACTGGAGGCAAGAAGAAAAAGAAGAACGCCGGCAAGCCTATTGTCAACTTTGACGTCCTTAGTCTGATCCATGACCCGCAAGGCTTTGTCGAGAAGCTGTTTGCGCGGGTGCACAGCTCGGCAACGTCGACAAAGCGCGGCGGCAACACTGTTGACCGCTTTGAGGTGCGCTTGGTTCTTCTAAAGCTGATTTCGCGACTGATCGGCCACCACCAGCTCCAGCTCATGGCGTTCTACCCGTTCCTCCAGCGCTACTTGCAGCCGCACCAGGTTGATGTTACTCAGATCCTGGCCGTGCTTGCCACCGGAACCCATGCGTTCACGCCGCCTGACGTGTTGCAGCCGCTTATCCGCGCCATAGCCGACAACTTTGTTGCTGACCACTGCTCGCCAGAGGTTATGTGTGCTGGTCTGAACACGATTCGCGCTATCGCCACCCGCCAGCCTTTATCTGTGGACCCTGACTTGTTGAATGACCTTGTCTTGTACCGCAAGCACAAGGACAAGGGCGTGATGATGGCCGCACGCAGCTTGCTTGCGCTATACCGCGAAGTCAACCCCGAGATGCTTCACCGCCGCGACCGTGGCCGTGAGGCTACCATTGGCCTGATTAGCGGGACTACCGACAAGACTCTGCTTGGGTTTGGCGCCTCGCGCGCGGCCGAGGGCGTGGATGGAGTTGAGCTTTTGGAGAGATATGAAGAAAAGGCTCAGCCTGCTGCAGTCGCGGACAACGAAGACGAGTGGGCTCAGTGGGAGGTGGCCAGCTCCGGCGACGAGTCTGAAGTTGGATCCGAGTCAGAGTGGGTGTCGGCCAGCAATGGCGCAGGCGAAGATACTGGCGACATCTGTCTACAGTCTTCATCAAGCGAGGATTCTGACGATGAAAGCGAGGAAGATCTCGACTCGGAGTGCGATGACGACGACGATGACGAATTGGCGTCTGGAAGCGAGGAGGAGGAAGAAGAAGACGATAACGAGGATGATGATGTGGCTGAGGTATCTGCTAGTGCGCCGGCTGCAGTATCTTCTGGACCGGCCAAGCCAGCTGAGAAGCGCCGCATTGACATGACTAGGTTCTTGACTAACGAGGACTTTGACAGGATCGACCGGCTCAAGAAGCGGCAAAAGAGCGCCAGCCAAAAGCCGCAAGCCAAGAAGCAAAAGGCCGATGACGGGTATTCTGACAGCGACAGCGATGATATGCAGGTTGATGACGACGACAGCGGCAGTGGATCATCTGGCGAGGAGGACGAATCCAAGGACTATGTGGATGACTGGGACATTTTGGGCGACTACCACTCGCGGCGCCGGCGCAGAAAGGCAACTTATGAAGAGCGCACGAGCACAATCATGGCTGGGCGCGAGGGCCGCGAGAAGTTTGGCAGCAGCAAGGCTAAGCGCGAGAAGGAAGGACGCAGCTTGTCCAACAAGGAGAAGCGCAAGACCAAGGACTACAAGATGATTGCGCACAAGCGCAGCGTCGTCACCAAGGGCAAGCGCAGTTTGGTGCAGAAGCGGCGCGACTTGCGCAAGCACATTGTCAAGCAGAAGAAGAACGGCTTCTGATTTTCTTTCCTTTTTTAAAAAGTTTTAATTGATCTTTTTTTCTGCTATCAACTTTTTGCCAATTAGCTTGCAATGTCCAAGACATCCACGGACCAGGCACCAATCGAGTTTGGGATCTTTGGCTACATCCATGAGGCACGGCAGACATACGGGCTGCGTGCTCAGGATTACTTGCGGTACCGTCGCTTCTGTGCGCATCGGCTCCGCAATGTGCGTAGTGGGGTCAAATTGACGCAGGGCACATCTACGGCGTTCCGCAAGAAAGAAGTGACAGCAGACATGGTCAAAAAGCCAGAGCACCTTGAAATCCTGCTTTTGCAGGCGGAGCGGGCGTGGGCGTTTGCAATGGACCTGCGCGAGCTGTACTCGCGCACTGAGGAGCCACGCCAGCGCTATCATCTGATACGGCGGCTTAGGGCAGCATGCAAGGCTGGCGAGCAGCTAGCTGCTGCTGCTGCTGCCTCATCTGGTACCTGTGACGGGCGCACCTCGCTCGAGGCGCAGGCGTACAAGCTGCAAATGCAGAGCCAGCTGTTCTTTGAGCTGGGGGAGTGGACGTCGGCCCTCGACTGCGCTGTGCTCTCGCGTGTGATCAGCGAGCAGCTGGCGCTGCTGGGTAGCTCGCGCCACTATGCCCTTGCGCATGCGATGATCGAGGCACTGGATCCGATTGTGCGCCTCGCAGCGTACCGTGCTCGCATGGCTGGCGCGCAGCAGTCGCAGCCGGCCGAGCTGGCAGCGCAGTGGTATAGCACAAAGATGCTGGGCGATGTTACTCGTGCTGAGCAGGCCATTCCTGGCTACAGCGACATAACTGCTGCGCTGGATGCGCTTGTTGCGAGTGCCAACTCCAGTGCGAGCGGTGATGCTCAGGTCCTGGCATATGCCAACAGCCTCAAGTGGCGTGGCGGCGTGGTTTCGTATGCCAGCCAAGAGCTGGCGGTGCTGATCAAGGACGCGCAAGGAGCTTTGCAAACGGCCACTGAGGGCGACGATGCCCTTGACGTGGCGGCGACAGCATTTAAGCGCGTGAAAAAGGCAGCGCATAGATGCCACTCTGAGGCCATCGCTGCATCGGCCAAGATCCACTCGACAGCCTCGGAGGCGCTAGAGTCGGCGTATCTTGCGGTCCAGCTGTATAGCACTTGCGCACTGCACTTAATTGCGATAGCCAAGGGTGTTGGACAGGCTAAGGACATTGCAGCCAAGCTCGGGATTGCGATTGAGGCTGCTGACAAGCCGCCTCTCATCGGTCGCAGCCACGCCTGGATTTTAGACAGCGCGGCTGGCGGCAAGCGCGGAAGCAGTGCCGTCTCCAAGCGTGGCGGCCAAAGGGGCGGCGTTACGGATAACCTTGCTGAGAGCACGCAAGTGGTTGTTTTGTATGACATGGTCCGCAAAAATCTGAGCAGCCTGAAGACCTCGGCGGCTGCTATGCTGGAGCGTATGATGCCAGCGACCAGTCGCGCTGTACATGGCCACCAGATCATCGAAGAGGTGGCAGCGGCTGAGGCCTACTACGGCTGCGTCCGTGGCTACTACTCTGCCGCCTTGCATGCCTCGGCAGCCCATGGCAAGCTCTTGGACGCCCTGGCGCTACTTGACTCGACTCTGTCCGAGGATATTCCGCATGCTTTGGCTCTGGCAACGGCAGCCTCAAGCCACGCCGTGTCTCAGTCGGACAGCCTGCCTGTGGATGATCTCTGGTGCCGCGCTGTGATGGTCACTAACAGCGACATTGACAGTGCTGAACATGCCATCAAGAGAGCCATTCCCATTGTAAGCCGCCTGTGTGCTATCACTGCCTCTGCAGATTCGCCAGCGGCCCAACGCAAGTCTGGCCCAAGTGACTGGGTGTCCGACCCTACCGGGCGTCCAGTAATGGTAGCTAACGAGTTGGCGGCTTCAGCCAGCAAGTCCTTGGCCGGCAGCCTTCCGCAATATGTTCCCAAGTTGGTTGATCTAACTGCGACAGAGTTTGTGCCCGTGCCCATCAAGCCCCTGTTCTACGACTTGGCTGCGTCTAGCATCGACTTTGACATGGAACTCATCGGCCGGCGGTCGGGCAAGTCGTCGACAGCAGCGGCTGGCGGTAGCAGCAGCAAGCTTGGCTCGATCATCGGCAGCCTGTGGGGATCGCGCTAACGACTAGACGTGCTTTTTTTTACGCGCGCATCCATTTCGCGTTTTTTGATGCAGATTTGGGCTGCGCTATCTTGTCTCTCTTTTTCTTTTTTTTTACAATTGTTTTTCGCATTTGCTCAATTCAATTTAACTTTTATTTACTACTCCACAATGTTCAACCAACGCACGGTCAAAAGGGAAGGATACCAAGGCGACCAAGCGGCTGTGCCCGAAGTGGTGCGCCGGTCGCGGTACCCGTGTCGACTTTCAATGTATGGCGATGCGCCAGACGTGGAGGTCAGTATCGAAGAGTTTGAGACGTTTGCGCTGGACCGGCTCCAGGTACTTCGGGCGATTGAGGACGCGCAGCTGCGAGCCAAGGGGGAGGACGACATGCGCAAGCGCGTCAGCGAGGCCCTTGAGAAGCACATGCCAAGTCACACTAACCGGTCCAAGCTCCCGCCACGGCAGCTGGTCAGCGAGCGGCGCAAGGACCACGTCTCACACTTTATCCTGCGACTGGCATTCAGCCGCACTGAAGAGCTGCGCGGGTGGTTCCTACGCTACGAGTGCGCCCTACTGAAGCACCGCTTCCAAAACGCCGACCTGGCCGAGAAGCAGGAGCTGCTCTCGTCGGCTCATCTCCGCCTCGCACACCTGTCGCCTGCCGACCGTGACGCCAAGCTCGGCACTGCCAGTGGCTTTTACGCGGCACAAGAGCAGCTGTTCGAGGTCGACTTTGAGCGCGTGCTGGATCTTGTCGGTCGGTCCCAGGTCGTCCTCCGCGCTGGCCGCGCCTTTGTGCCGCAGAGCGAAGTGGCAGCCCTGCTTATCCACGAGTTTCGCCACACCATGACACAAGCCCTGGCTGTGTGCGCAAAGGCCCTGCCGCAGATGGGCGAGGACGAGCGCCTGCTGCCGCTGCTTCAGAACCTGAGCAACCAGACCGCTCGCTCCGAATACCAGTCCACAGGTGCTGCTGGCGCCGTCACCGCCGAGAGCGTGCCTGGCCTGAGCGACAGCTTCCCACTGTGCATGCAGCACCTCCACTCCCAGCTGGCCAGGGACCACCACCTGCGCCACGGTGGCCGCATGCAACTGGGTCTGTTCCTTAAGGGCATTGGTCTCGGCCTGCAGGATGCCCTGGTGTTTTGGCGCAGGGCCTTTAGCGCCATGACTGACGATCAGTTCCAGAAGGGCTATTCCTACAACATTCGCCACAACTACGGCATGGAGGGCAAGCGCGCTGACTATACACCCTACTCGTGCCACCGCGTCATTATGAGCAACCCGCCTGGCCCTGGCGACCACCACGGATGCCCCTTCCGTCACTTTTCAGCTGAGCGCCTGCGCGCAGCCCTACATAAGGACAGTCTGCCCGATGCCGAGGTGCGTGAAGTTGCTGACCTGGCTCAAGCTGGCCATTATCAGGTCGCCTGCACCCGCCACCTCGAGCTCAGACTACATCACCGCCGCCAGCAAAGGCAACCACACCAACAGCAGCAGTCAGATGCCGACATCCGCCTCAGCTCCGTCACTAGTCCCAACCAGTACTTTGACTTATGTCTTGGGTGTACAAAATCCACCCATGCCTCCGCTGCTTCCACTGCCGCTGACCCCACCACAGCAGCCGCTATTCTTAGCGGTGCACCCAAGGCCACCACCGCCATCCACTAGCAACGTCACTAACATATCTTTTGCTGCGGATATAGAAGTTTCTTTTATAAAATCTAAATTTGCGACATGAGGACATGCCTCTGCCAAGTCACCCCCACACGTGACATGTCAGTCGATGAGGAAATCACGTAGATGCGTGGCCTTAAAGTCTCCCCTTCTGCCTTTTTCCTTTCTCTTCTCTCCTTTTTTTCTGGTCTCTAATCTACGCGTCTTCTTTATTTTTTCTGCCTGATTGGTGTAAATTTATTTTTATTTTCTACTTTTAATTGATCTTCAATGTCTTACGGTGGCTATCGCGGTCCAGGTGGTCCTCCTCCTCCTCCTCAGCAAGGTGGCTACGGTCGCCCGCCTCCTCCTCAGCAGCAGCAACAGGGTGGTTACGGCCGCCCACCTCCTCCCCAGCAAGGCGCAGGCTATGGCAATGCCAATGGTACAGTTTTTACGCTAGAATATTCAGTCGCAAGACCTCTCTGCTTGGTCAGGTGTGCGTGGCACTGGTACTAACCACGTGTATTTCATGTGCCTATTTATTTCATGTTATAGCCGGCGCTCAGCAAGGCGGCAATTTCCAGCAGCTCCAGTACTGGTTCCGTGCTGTCGACACGTAAGCAACTCCAACAAAGGCCTACTCTTCACCTGTCTTCTGTGGCAATTACTAATCAAGTATTATTTCTCATTTCACACGTCTATAGTGATGGCAGCGGCCAGCTGGATGCCAGCGAGTTGCAGCAAGCCCTGGTCAACGGTAAGTACTGCTGGGCAGGACATGTCGTCTGTCTTTTTCCCTTTTTCTCGCTGCATGCCTCTATGCAGATTGTAGAGCCCTACCTAGATATTGTGCGTCTTGTTGATCCTTCACTACACGAGAGACCCCTTTTAAAATAATGACCCCTCCCCCTGATATGCTTTGTAGGTGACTGGAGCCGCTTCAGCATGGACACTGTCCGCCTGATGATTGGCATGTTCGACCGCGACCGCAGCGGCACCATCGGCTTTGACGAGTTCATCGGCCTTTGGCGCTACATCGAGGAGTGGAAGCAGTGCTTCCGCACCTTTGATCGCGACAACTCGGGAACCATTGACCGCGGAGAGCTGAACCAGGCCCTTTCGGCCTTTGGGTTCCGCGTGTCTCCCCAGGTCGTCGACTCTCTGGTTCGCAAGTACGACCTTCAAGGTAAGTCCTGCTGCATTTAACCTGTGTTGTCAGCAAAGAAAAACTGCTGGTTTGAAAATACTCTTACACCCTGTCTGAAATCTCTCTCCCCCCATTCCCTCTGTATATATTCTATCTATGTCTCTCCATTTATCTGTACTCTATCTACACATTGCGACTCCACC
>JANBQS010000193.1:0-27149 GCA_027577415.1 Coemansia sp. RSA 922 | reverse complement strand
TCTTGATGGGGCAACCCATTTCTAGAAAGAGAACAGCTGTCTGTGCAGCATGCAGTCAACTGCACTTTCTCCTCTCCCCCCACCAATGTGTTGTGTGAGCAATAAACAACCAAGTCATGGCTATTCTTTACCTCAAAGGTAATGCAATAAAGCTGCCAAAGCATGTTGCCCTTTCAAGAAAGAAAAGGGCTGTTTGGCCATCATGCAATCCACTGCACTTTCACCCTTTTTTTCAGCAAACTGGGGCAAGCAGCTGGTGTGTATATTTTTGCTGTGTTGTAAAAGGAAAGTGTACAATGGCTACTGGAACTGGACAAGAAATGTTTGTCAGGGGTATAAAAGGCATGCACATTTGCCCCTCACAATTATTTTGCCCACATATCAATTACATTTTGCTTAGATACATACACTTGGCTTACACTAGTACATATTTACAAACCGACTATGCATTCATTCTACATTTGTGGCTTCCCTACTACGGATACCTCCTGCCTAAAACTGTTTAAGATAATTCATCAGTCTGAAGACATGTTTAGCACTATTAACCAGAAATTCCGCATATATGATACTAAGGGAAAATTTGTTATTCTTTGTGATGGGGAAATTATCAATCGTAGTGCCATTAAAGATGCAACAGATACTTTTGATGAGCTAGACTATGTTTTAATCTGTGGGTGTGAGTGTGTAGTGGATAAGATTACATCCTGGAGTGTAGAGAGACGTAAGCATGTTGGTGACACCATCCTTGGTCTTAGTTTGGAAGACACCACTCCGATTCCCCAGGAATGGCTTGAATGAGTGGTTACATATTGTGTTGTGACCCATTGAGAACAATACTGTGGTATTCCTTTTCAATATGGATTCAAGTAATGGGTAGTAGATAAATCTTGGTGTTCCCAGACCTTTGGTTAGTTTGTGGCGCGTCCTGGACACTCTGCTCATTGCCATTTAATGGCCTAGCTTCATATTTTATGATTTTTAGCCAACCAATTTTATTATTGCATGAATATATGAGCTTGGTAAATATAAGAGTTGCATGGTTATTTGTCTTGTTCTCATATTATCTGAGACAAGTGGAAACGCTCTATCCTAATACAGAGAGAACCGTATAAATTAGGTATTATTTAGAAACAACATCAGACTCGAGCTTGGCAGCCTTGAGCGCCTCGTCCAAGTCAATATGGAAGAATGGATGGTCAGCGCTGAGAATAGGCAGAGGCAACGTGTCAAAACTCGTCGAATTGTCAACTCTGGGCTTGTCTTGCGTGCTGGTAAAGCTATCCGAAATAAACTCTTCATCTGGAGCGTGTTGGACTCTGTTAGAAGCGCTCAGAGTCTCAGACAGAGGCTGGTCGCCCTTGTGCTCGAGGGCGCCTACCGTAGCAACGCTAAACACCGTGCGTGTTGCAGTATTAGACGAGCCAAAGCCACCGGCGACCAATGCGCGGCGTATCCACGGAGACTTTACACCAGCGAAATGCCAAGAAACAGCACGGTCGGCATAGCGGTCTAGCTGCTTGCGTACATCTACGAGGTTCTGAATGGAGGTAATGTCGACATTGGACACGCCGTTAAAGTCAAGGATGAGGGCGCGTAGTACTGGCAGCGACGTGTCGATAGTAGTGTCGTCTTTGTGGCGTGGACCGGGGTCGTTCCAGGGGCGGTTGCCGAGAGAGCCGTAGGGATTAGCAACACCAGGACGAGTGCGGATAGTGACTTCGGCTATCATATGGTCAGTAAAATGCACGGCGTTGGGATACAAGTAGCCCTCGTTGAGACGATAAATGAATACGCCGCCCTGTGGATGCTGAGGCGTGACTGAAGGGTTGCTGCCGTCGGAGTGGTCCAGCGGCACAAAAATGTCGCGACTTTCGACTGTGTTGGAAGCGGCGACGGCGTCTGGTTGATCGTATACGACGCGGACGGTGCCCACGAACTTGCCTTGCGCCTTGGCAATTCGGAACAGAAGCAGCGCGGCGGAGGCGGCGACGGTGGTGTAGATGCCATTATCAATGGAGGAGAAAATGCTGACAAGCACGCCGGCCCAAAAGATGACAAACTCAAAGGGAGAAATATGCCAAAACATCTTTATCGCAGTGGGCGTAGATACCAGGTCGCCGACGGCGTGGATAATAACAGCGGCGAGGAGAGCGTTGGAGATATAAAAGAATACGGGCGGCAGGGCGTAAATGGCGATAACGACGATACAGGCAGTGATGACGCCGGCCAGCGGAGTGCGGACACCAGCCTTGGACTTTATAGCAGTGCGCGAGAACGAGCCAGTGGCCGGGTAGGCGCCAAAGAAGGGACCAAAGATGTTGGTAATGCCGATAGCAATGAGTTCCTGATTCGGATTAATAGTGTAGTTGTTGATGCGGCCAAAGGATTTGGAGATGGAGATGTGCTCGATAATCAGCACGATAATCGCCGAGGGAAGCTTGCCAGCGACAGCGGAGAGAATGTCCGAGCTGACCGTGGGCACTTGCATGTGCTTAAAGCCGCGTGGCACAACGCCAAGAATAGAGAATTTGGGGCTGGTGCGGTGGTTGCGGTTGACGAGGAACGAGATGAGCGTGTAGAGCAAGATGACAAACGCCGTACGCAAAGTGCTGATAAAGAAGAACAGCTTTTCGCGTTTGGGCCAGCGACGCGCAGCGTACTTGCAGCCGGCTCGGATGGCGTAGAGCAGGAAGAGCGAGGTCAGGCCGACGGCGGCATTGAGGTTGCAGTGCTTGATGTACTTGAAGAAGTTTCCAAAGACCAAGTACGTCGGGGCGCGTGTGTTGAAGCCCTTGACTGAGTTGTTGCCCATCAGCGTTGGGATCTGACCCATGGCGATGTTCAGCGCTGAGCCCGTCATAAAGGCGGCAATAGCGGGCAGCGGAATAAAGTCGACGATAAATCCCAGGCGCAGCAGGCCGAGCGCGGTGACGATGCAGCCGAGGACTACAGACATACAGCCGGCGACGACCCAGGGTGTGTCTTGGTACTGCGGCAAGTGTGGTAGTACGTCGTGGAGTATGTTGCCCATCAGCGTCGACATGACAGCTACGGGGCCAATGGTAATGTCCTTGCTAGTAGCAAACATAAAGTACAACGCACAGCCAACAAACGACGAGTAGAGGCCAAACTCGGGCGGCAGCTGTGCTAGTTTTGCGTAGGCCATGCCTTGCGGAATAACGACGACGCCGACAGTGACGCCAGCGACCATATCGCCTAGGAACCATGTCCAGTTGTAGCGGTATATCCACGTTAGGATTGGAAACAGCGACTGCGCGTAGGTGACGGCTTTGGCGCGAGATGGCACCAAGTTTTGCGCAATCCACTGCTTTGACGATGGCAGCGGCTCCACATAGAGGATAGGCTCGCGCTCGGGCGACAGCATGACTACTATAATAATAATAATAAATATAAATATATAAAGGAGGGGGCGTTATTTGTGAGAAACAAGTACAAATAAAAGACAACGGGAAAGGAGGCTTCTTTTAAACGGTGGGCCTCTGAGAATGACCAAAGGGGGGAGTGCGGGGAGTTTGGTTGTCGGCTATATCCTAACAAATAGTTTAGCATCACGCAATCGGGCGGGTAGTTAATGGTGTTCCTGAAATAATTACATTTTTTATTTGTTCTAATGGAAGATCCATCGTTGGCTCTGATTGGACCAATGTCACGTCATATAGTTGTGCGATGAACTCATGGCATGTGTCCATCCCTCAAAACGAATTATTGCCAGACTAATTCTCTCGATGAACAATGGCTCTGATGGAAAACGGAAAGATTTCCGCTGCTGTTGCTGAAATAACACAAGGACGGGGTGTGGTACTACCGAGTCCCGAGTGTAATCAATTTGCGAGGTTTAATCAAGGGGCGTGGGAATAACGGGACTAGGGTGCAGCAGGTCACACGCACAGGCATTAGTAAACACAACTGCAACAAGCATTGTCAACACACTCTTATCTTCTAACACTTTTTTTCTCGCTCCTTGACAATAATATTAGTTGTACTACTAGGAATCATTATCATGTATCGTCTCGGTCGTAGCTTGGCGCCAGCTGCGCGCTTCCAAGCCGCACTTTCTGCTCGGCTGAGCCACACGGCAACAACCAAGCTGTTCATCGACGGGCAGTTCGTCGAGTCGCAGGCCAGCGAGTGGATGGACGTGCACAATCCAGCGACGCAGGAGGTCGTGACGCGCGTGCCCAAGACCACTGCGAGCGAGCTGGAGGAGGCGGCAAAGAGCGCGCAGTCGGCGTTTGGCGAGTGGCGGCGCACGTCGATCATGCGGCGCCAAAAGCTGATGCTGGATCTGCAGTATGCCATCCGCGCCAACACCGACGCGTTGGCCGAGAGCATCGTCATGGAGCAGGGCAAGGTTTTGAGCGACGCGCACGGCGACATTATGCGCGGGCTGCAGGTGGTCGACTCGATGGCGGGCATTCCCGAGTACATGCTTGGCACGCGCTTGGAGGTGGCGGCCGACATGGACACGTACACGGTGCGCGAGCCGCTGGGCGTCGTGGCGGGCATCTGCCCGTTCAACTTCCCCGCGATGATGCCGCTGTGGATGCTGCCGGTGGCGCTGGTCACGGGCAACACCATAATGCTCAAGCCGTCGGAGCGCGACCCCGGCGCAGCGATGATTCTGGCGCAGCTGTGCGCCGACGTGGGCGTGCCCCGCGGCGTAGTCAACGTTGTGCATGGCGCCAATGAGACAGTCGACTTTTTGACGAGCGATCCCCGCGTCAAGGCCGTGTCGTTTGTCGGCGGCAACGCCGCTGGCAAGCATGTTTATGGGCGCGCCACGCAGCACGGCAAGCGGTGCCAGGCGAACTTGGGCGCCAAGAACCACGCCGTGATTTTGCCCGACGCCAACCGCGAGCACACTTTGAACGCCATTAGCGGAGCTGCCTTTGGCGCGGCCGGCCAGCGCTGCATGGCGCTCAGCGTGGCTGTGTTTGTCGGCAAGGCCGGCGAGTGGATCCCGGATCTCGTTGAGCGCGCGCGCGGACTACGCGTTGACGGCGGCATGGAGCCAGGAGCTGATCTGGGTCCGATGATCTCGCCCAGGGCCTTGCATCGCGCCGAGGAGCTTATCCAGTCGGCGGTGGATGCGGGGGCGTCGCTACTATTGGATGGGCGTGGGGTGCGAGTGGCCAAGTACCCAAAGGGCAACTTTTTGGGACCTACGGTGCTTGCCAATGTGACGACTGACATGCAGTGCTACCAGGAGGAGGTGTTTGGGCCCGTGCTGTCGTGTGTGCATGTGGCGACATTGGACGAGGCGCTGGCGCTGGTCAATGGCAATCGCTATGGCAATGGAGCATCGGTGTTCACGCAGTCTGGACCCTGCGCCAGACGGTTCCAGTCCGAGGTGAATGCGGGCCAGGTCGGCGTCAATGTGCCCATTCCGGTGCCTCTGCCCATGTTTTCGTTTACGGGTAATAAGGACTCATTCCTCGGCGATACCAACTTTTATGGTCGGTCTGGAGTCAACTTTTACACGCAGCTCAAGACCATTACCAGCCTTTGGCGCAAGGAGGACGCAGAAGTAGACGGCCAGTCTGCAGTCCACATGCCAACTCTGCACTAAAGCTATTATTTTTTTTTGTACGTGGCATTTACGTCAGCCAATCACGGGTGGCTGATGAAAATAAAAAATAAAATCTTTTTTTTTGTTTATTTTTTTTAGTGGGGGGGTGGGGCTATCCTCCCCTTTTTTTCTTTTTCTCCACGCGTTCTCTCAAATTATTATTTTATTTATCTTTTTTTAATTCTTTTTACAATGAGTAGTAGTGGAGAACAGTATCTTGATGCTGGCTTTGACCCACAGGGGTTAAAGATGTCGGCGATTCGCAATATTCTTAACAAGCATTCTGTAGAATTTCCAAGTAACGCCAAAAAGAGCGAGCTGTTGGGAATTCTTCAACGTGGTGTATTGGATCAAGCCAGCAAGCTACGCAAGGAAGCCAAGAAGCTGAAGCGCGTCAAGCCCGATGGTCGTGACATTGAAGTAATGCCGTCGGCTAGTGCCATTGGCGAGCGCACGAGGGCTCGTACGCCAAAGCCTGTTGAGCGTAGTCGGCCGCCGATGGTGAAGCGTGACACGAAGGACGAAACGACTACAACTAAACCTCCGGCGACTACTACTACATCTAAACCTCCGGCAACTACTACTACCACTACGAGGGCTCCAGTGACTCCTGTTGCCAAGGCGCCAGCGAAACCTATTACTCACGCCCCAGTGACGCCTGTTGCCAGGCCTCCAACGACTCCGGTTGCTCGGGCGCCGGGCACACCTACTAGTCGTCCGACAGCAACGACTTCTACTAGAGCACCAGTGACGCCTGTTTCCAGGCCGGTAGCGAAACCAGTTACGGCCCGGGTAGTAGCACCCTCAACAAGTTCGACTAGGCCGGCGGCAGCTATTGCTCCTGTCGACAAGGACAAGGCCAAGAAGAAGACTAAGAAGATCAGACCCGAGGCGCTTTCGCAGGCGGCCGACAGCCCGCCGCCCAAGTCCACAATGGACAAGGCCGTGGCGGTGAAGGCCGGGGCGAAGCGCAAGCTCAGCGACGCCGACGACAGCGGCAGCCAGGCGGTCGACAGCGGCGACGATGAGATTTTCACGCCGGCCAAGCCCCGCGTCAACGACGCCCAGCGGCAGCGGATTGCCAAGCACCGCCAGGGCGAGAAGCCCTCCGACAGCCCCAGCGAGAGGCCTCGCAAGCACGTGACTGCTACCGCCAGCAAGGACCGCGCGAAGAAGCCCGGCAACTTTTCCGACGAGAATCCGTTCCAGAGCAGCCCCGAGACTGCGCGCAAAAGGCGGCGCAAGGCCGAGCAGCCGCCGAGTGCTGATGCCGCAGCTGCGGGGCCTGTCACGCCAATGGCCGCCCTTCGCAAGTCGCAGGTGTCGGACCTGTCGTTCAAAGTGGCCCTGCCCAGAGCCGCTCCGGCTCCGGCTCCACCCACGCCGGAAATGGCCCACGACGAGGGCGATGGCCCTGGTGAGGATCTGGACCTGGATCAGCATGAGGACCTGGAGGAGCCAGAGCTGCCTCAGTCGCATGTCGACGACCTTGTCGCTCGGTTCCAGCAGCAGCAGCAGCCCCCTCAGCAGCAACACCAGCAGCAAGACATTAAGGTGCCTGCTAGAGACCTTCCTCCCACTGGCCCGCCAAAGTTCAATCTGGAGCGGCCGCTGGCATCAGCACCAAGCACTCGATTCACTATGACGCCTGATGCTCTGCGGCAGCTGGCGTCGGCCAATCAGCAAGCGCCGCCGGTCGTGCAGCCGCAGCACCACCGGCGTGCGACCACTAACCAGATCAGCCAGATCAGCAGGCTGCCACCCGTCGGCCCTCGCATCGCCGTAGCGCCGCGCAATCCGCTGGCACCGCGTGTGGTGCAGCAGCCCACCGGTGATTCTGACGGTGATTCGGACGGCGATCTGCAGCGCCGGCGTGTGGCCACGCTGCGCCAGCACGTCGAGGGCTCGCGCGTCGGCTCGCACTCGCGGCGGTCGTCGGTGGCGTCGACGCTGAGCGAGTCGCGCGGCGCCACGGGCATTCCGAGCCGAGCTGCCCGGGACCGTGTGGCTCGCAGTGAGCCGCAGTTCAAGCACAAGCGCCGTGGCGCGCTGCGAACCGTTGCGGCGTGGGTGGGCGTGGCGGCGGCGGCGCTGGCGGCGTGGCGCACGCACGAGCAGTGGGCGCTGGGCTTTGGCAACGCCCGAGCCGAGCTGGCGATGCCCGCTGCGCTGCCGATGCCCGAGGCCCCGCCGCCTGGCGCTGGCGTGGCTGATCAGATCAACCACTGGGCACAGTATGCGCGCGCATACGTGCAGCCGCAGCCAATGAGCTGCCCCGAGCACGCCGAGTGTGCGCCTCAGCTGCCGCTGGCCGCCTGGCGCGCTGCCGAGCCCGGGCGGCGCGACCAGTGGGTGGTGGCCAATCAGCGCGTGGCTGTGCAGTGCGACGCCGGCCATGTCATTTCGTTCCCGCCGCTGGCGCCGCGCTGGATCCCGCGTGTGCCCTCGTGTGTGCGCGACGCGTCGACGGAGCTGCGCGTGCACGCGCTGGCCGACGCGCTTGTCGCCGAGTGCGCGGCTCACCGTGGCCGCGTTGAGTGCGATGGCTCGGTCGGCGATGACGTGCGCTCGCGGCTGAAGAAGTGGTTCGGCTCGGGCGTTGCGGAGCCGGCTGTGCTGGACGAGGCTGACGAGGTCGAGCTGAAGGGCGTCAGCGTGGCTGACCTGCGCCGAGCCGTGTCTGCAGTGCGGTCGCCGCTGCTGGGCGACGACGACTTTGACGTGCTGTTCCAGCTCGCAGTCGACGAGCTGGAGAAGCACCGCGGGTCGGAGGTGGCGCTCAATGTTGTAGAGTACGATGAAGACGAGGAGGGCGGCTCGGTGGAAAAGTCCTATTTTGTCGCCCACCGCGGCAGCCAGCCTCTGACGTGTCGCGCGCGTAACTTGGTGCTCGACTTTATGCTGGGCAATCTGCCTGGCCTGCTGAGCCTTGTGGGCGTGTCTGTTGTAGCCATAGTCGTCTCTCGCCGCATGGCTGCCCGCCGTGCAGAGCAGCGCGCTGCTGATGCGCTTGTGGGTAGTGCGCTGCGCCGCCTTAAGCGCCAGGCACGCCGCCATTACCTCGACCCGGCGCTGTCTCCGTCGCCGGCCATCCCGTCGCTGCAGCTGCGCGACCTTTTGCTTCTTGCTGGCGGCGGCGCTGGGCCTAATAGTCTGCCGGATACTCCTGAGCTGGAGGGTAATGGCCCTGCTACTGTCTACTATGACCCCAGGGCGAGAGCTGGTGTCTGGGACCGGGTGCGTGCTGTTGTTGAGCGTAGTGCTAATGTGCGCTGCCGTACGACGGCGGTCCGTGGTGAGCCAATGCGCGTCTGGGAATGGATCGGTCCGCTTGACGATGAAGAGGATATGGATGCATTCTCGCCATTCGGCTCTCCTTTTGCCTCGCCAACGCGAGTTTTATCTCCTGGTCCACAATAATTTTCTTTTTCTTTCTTTTTCTTATATATTCTTATCAATATCATACTATTCTAAAGCAATCACTCTGGATATAAGTCAGTCCTCCGGTCCGTTCAATGATAAAAGTCTGTGAGAACCGTTCTTTGCGATCTACTTTGGCCGTGCCGCTGACTGTAATCAATGTGGGTCCGTCGCCTAGTGAGTGGCAGTCGAATCCTGTTACTTCGAATTGTGAGAGCTGACGTTGGAGGTCTGGTAGTATTGTGGTCTTGAATTGCTCACCGCTGTATCCATTACCGTTCCACATCACTTTACTGGCTGGTTGATAGTACTTTCCACATTTGTTGAACCCACTGTAATACTGGTCTACAAACCGCTCACCCATGTTGAGAGACTGTGAAGATACTTGCTTTGTATCCTGTTGTTGAAACATTGTAATAAAAGGAATAAAAGGTTTATTTTGTTTTCTTTATCAGAATGCAATCTCTCGCCTCTCTTTTTTTTCTTTACTTGTTCTTTTTGGATGTGCTTTATACAATGGGTTCTTTTTTATATCACGTGTACTTTTTACAAAGCAAGTTTCTTTGTAAGAGACCCGCTTGAAAGAAAGAAAGCAAAGATTGGCGGTTCAATTAAATACCTATTTCGCCCATCCAACTCACATCTCTTCTCTTCTTCTCTCCTCGCATCTTTTTTTTTACTACTTGTATATCTCTTCTTTTATTTTTTTTAACCTTTTATGATGTTTGTCTCTCCACTATTGAGTTGTAGCGCTGCCGAAGACTTTGTCAAAGGCAAACCATACTGTGTAGTATTCTTACCTTCTCCGTCGGATGGCGGTTACAATCGATTTAAACAACTGACGGATCCCTTAGTACTTATTTTGCTCGAAACAAACAAAGTCCCATTTAATGCTATGACTTTTGATGGTGTTGAAGCGTTTAAGGAAAAGAAGGAACTTCTAATCAAAGAGGGTGTTGCCTTTTTCGCTAATGGTGAAGCCAAGATTGCGAATCTGACTTTTGAACTTGACAAGTTTGAAAAAAGTCTCAAGGCGCTCCAGAATCCTACCGCTGCAAAAGCTACATCTTCTGGCAATAATCAACCAAATTATAACTTTTCTTGTTGCGTTATTTTGTAGATTTTCTTTTTTTTATTACTTTATAAAATCATGCTACTATTTTTTTTTTTCCTTTAAAGAGAGAATCATTCTATTCTTGTCCTCTTTTTTTGTATAAAAAAAAGCATGCTATTCTTTTAATTCTGTTTCCGATCCTCTCAGTCAAACATTTCTTCACAGTCATGCTTGGAGGGGTGGGGGACAAGAAACCAAAAAGAGTTTTTCGTTCTTCCTCTTTCCTTACTCTCCAAATTTCTTCATTAAATTTTATTAAATTTTTCAAATGATTACCCCAACTGTTTCTCGTCAAAGCTCTATGGAAATGCTTGGTCGCTATATACATAAGCACGAAAAAGTTGTCCTTATTTTAGGCCCCAAGGAAGAGGTAGGTTCAAATGGTACAGTAGATGGACTTACTGGAGGCGTCAAGGATTTAGCCGACTGGGCTAAAGAAGTTGGGTACATGGTTCTCATCCCTGAAGAAGCTGTGGACGGTATTCTTGGCTTAATTTTTGAAAGTAATCCACAAAAGTGTGGAGTAGCTATATTTAACAATAGGGGTAAAGGTCCAACTTTTGGATACTCTTCTTTTACACAAGTAGACCCAATGATGGTACTTTGTGAGTGGACCAATTGGGTTAAACCTTGACTAGTTTGTTTAATATAGACACATCTTGATAATTGTTCTTCTTCAGTAGATGGTTTTTTGTTTTTTGAGAATAAAAAACATACACTTTTTTTTTTGTTAGTCGCCTGACGTATTTATTCACCAAAAAAGGGAATAGTAAAAAATAAAAAGATCTAGCGTGATAAGCTTTGTTCTTCTCTTCTGTTGATTGCAAAAGAACAAGACACGAGTACAAAAAAAATTGTATGGTGATGGCTATCGATTAGGATTTTTCTTGTTTTGGTAAGCATGGGCATGCTGCTACTTTCCAAAAAATGTCATGAGATGGACGTTGATTTTACAATTATCATGGGGTTAGAACGCTGACTTTGGCAGAATTTTTTTCTCTCAGCACTTGGTTTACCTTTCTTTGCAGGAAATCTCCAAGTCAGCGCCTACTCCCTTCGACTTACAAAAAACAACATGTGAGTATTCACGCGCTTTGGCCTCCAATTCTTTACGGAGCACGCTACTTTCTTCTTCTTGAACCTATGACTGCCAAACAGATTTTTTTTTTTTCAAATCCCGCTCTTTCTCAGGGGTATAAAAAGGAAGAAACTCTTGCTCCCTCTCTACCATTTTTTCTTCTTTACTTTTACTCACTCACACACACACACATACTTTCTTATTTCTTTATAATGTCAGCTATCTTGGAATCAATTCTTATCAAGCCAATTACAGGGACGGAGTATAATAATTATCAACCTCAACCTCAATATATCTGTATCTTTGGTACGAAGGCAAATTTGGGGTTACATTGCTACGAGAAAGATTGCATGGAAGGATTAAAGGAACTGAAAATCTGGGCTAATAAAATTAGTCATGCTTTTCTCGTTGTGGTTACTGACGACACTCCCCAACTTTTATCCAAATTGACTCACAACCTCAATGAGTGCGTTGTAGTCAAATATACAAACAACAACAACACTATTTTAGGTGTTGAGCACTTTGGCACATTTGCCGCCAATGCCATTATTAAATTTATGAATAGTCAATTGTAATATTCGTCATCTTAATATATAATCTTAATCTACTTTCTTCTTCTTTGAAACTGCTGCGCTGCTGCCGCCACGAGTTAGGACAGAGGGCGGGTCTATAAATGTGCGAGCAACCCACTTGAGTGCCTCGTCAACAAGGATGATTGGAGCCGAAATGTAAATAATAGCCTTCCACTCCGCCAAGCCCAGGGGCGCCACGCTAAACACCGAGTTGAAGAACGGAATGTAGAGAATAGCAAAGTGCAAGGCAAACGATAGAGCAATAGCGCCGATCAGCGACGGGTTACACCACAGTGGCACTTCGAACAGCGAGGCATTCTCAGACAGCGAGTTCATGGCGTTAAACATCTCGATACTAACCAGGATGCTCAGCGAGATAGTACTGGCAACAACAGCGTGGGCGCCACCAAAGGTCGCAGCACAGTCCATGCGATCCGAAAACAAGCGCTCGCACTGGTGGAAGTGAGTCAACTCGTGGTAAGAGACATGTGGACCTAGAGGCGAGTACATGTAGTGCCAGGCGTAGCCAAATACTGTAGCCAGACCGACGTAGGTGCCAATGACGACGTAACGGAACAAAAGCCAGCCAGAGACAATGGGCTGACGAGCAGACCTTGGCTTGTGCTGCATGATATGCGGGTCAGGCGGGTTAAAGCCCAGCGCAGTGGCAGGCAGGCCGTCAGTGACCAAGTTAACCCACAGCAACTGCACGGGGATAAGGGCCTCGGGCATGTTGAGCAGAACAGTCAAAAAGATCGACACGACTTCGCCAATGTTGGACGAGATCAGGTAGCGGATGAACTGCTTCGTGTTGTCGTAGATCGAGCGGCCCTCGGCAACCGCCATTTCAATCGTAGCAAAGTTGTCGTCGGCAAGAACCATGTCGGCCGCCAGCTTGGCAACGTCAGTGCCCGAGCCCATAGCCACGCCAATGTCAGCCTTCTTCAGTGCGGGCGCGTCATTGACGCCATCTCCAGTCATGGCCACAACGTGGCCGGCCTGCTGCAGCAGCGAAACCAAGCGCAGCTTGTGCTGCGGCTCAGTACGAGCAAACAGGCGCGCCGTGGCCACACACTCGCGCTGAGCAGCATCGTCAAGGGCATCGAACTCGGCGCCGGTCAGGCTGAGCCGCGAGTCGTCAGCAGAGCCGTCTAGAACGCCAATCTCGCGGCACACGCTCTCGGCCGTCTGCTTCGAGTCGCCGGTGATGACGACGACTCGGATGCCAGCCTCGTGGCAGTGCGCAATGGACTCGCGCACTTCGGGCCGCGGCGGGTCGTGCATGCCCACGAGTCCCACAAACGTCAGCTGCGACTCGACGCGCTCAAAGGCGTCGCCGTCTCCGCTGTCGCCAGCCGCTGTAACAGCCGCGGCCAAGGCGCCGCAGTTTTCGTCGTCGCGCGTAGCCAGGACCATCGTCCTCAGGGCGTGAGCCGAGCCCCAGCGGGCAGCAGCCTCGGCGATGGCCGCGCGAGCAGCAGGCGTCAGGGGCACGGTTTGGCCACCCACAACAGCCAAAGTGCAGCGCGCCAGAACGTGCTCGGGAGCGCCCTTGACCAGCAGGCGGTCGGCGCTGGAGTCGACGTCGCGCACCAGCACGGACATGGACTTGCGCTGGCGAGTAAACTCCAGCATCGTCACGCGCTTGTGGCGATGCTGCACCCACTGGCAGCAGGCCTGCGCGCGGTCGGCCTTGGACAGACCGGCCAGCGTGGCGTTGAAAGCAGCGTCGGGCGTGCCGACCTTCTCAGCCAGCACGCGCAAGGCCGCCTCGGTCGGCTCGCCCACGTGGCTGTAGTTGTTCTTCTCGTGGTTGTACGCAATGGTCGCGTTGTTGCACAGCGCGCTGACCAGAACCGCGTCACGCAGCGCACGCGTCGCGCCAGGCACGGCGCGCTCGTCGGCAGCCGCGTTGGCAATCGGCGCGCCACTCGCGTCAGTCACGTGGCCGGCAGGGCTAAAGTCGAATCCAGTCAGGCCCAGCTCACGCACAAGGGCATCACCATTGTCTTGGAGTACCAGCATGCGAGTGACCGACATCTGATTGGTCGTCAGCGTGCCGGTCTTATCCGAGCAGATGACGCTTGTGCAGCCCAGGGTCTCGACGCTGGGCAGGGAGCGGACGATGGCGTTCTTCTCGGCCATGCGCCGCGTGCCCAGGGCCAGGCACGTCGTAATGATGACGGCCAGGCCCTCGGGGATGGCAGCGACGGCCAGCGCGACGGCGATCTTAAAGTAGTACACGGCACCACGCACCCAGCCGTGGTGCGAGGGCTCGTTAAAGTGCCGGAAGTTGATGACCCATACCAGAATGCACACCACGGTGATGACCTTGGCCAGCGTGTCGCCAAAGTCGTCCAGCTTCTTCTTCAGCGGCGTGCGCTCCGAGATTTGATCCGAGATCGACGAGTGGATATCGCCTATCGCCGTTGCCGTGCCCGTCGCAGTCACTACGCAGAGAGCACGTCCGAGCACCACCGACGTGCCAGCAAACACCATGTTGATCTGATCCTGCACCACCGCACGCTGGTCGCCAGCATCGTCTTTCTCAAGCCCGCGTGGAAGAGCAGCAGATGTCTTGGTCACGCTGACTGACTCGCCCGTCAGCAGCGCCTGGTCGATGCGCAGCACAGACGACTCGATGGCAATAACGCGAGCGTCGGCTGGGATCTTGTCGCCCACGCTAACAACAATGACGTCGCCAGGAACCAGCTCAGTGGCGTTGATCTTGGTAGTCGACCCGCCGTTGCGCATTACGCGGCAGGCGTCGGGCGAGTACTCGTGCAGAGCAGCAATGGCTTGCTCGGCATTGGTTTCTTGGAGCACGCCTACGGTGGCGTTGGCTACTAGGATAAGCATGATAACAATGGGCTCGACGTAGGCTGTCAGCCGGTCGTTGCCCTCCTCAAAGAAGGCCAGCACCAGCGAGACCAGCGCTGACATCACCAGGATAATAACCAGCTGGTCTTTGAACTGCTCGGCAATAAGCTCCCATAGCGGCGTTGGCGGGTCTTTGGGCAGCTCATTGCGCCCGTGCTTGGCTTGGCGGTCGACCACCTGTGAATCAGTCAGGCCGTCCTCGGCATTCACATGCAGATGGTCGAGGACCTCTTGCGTGGAGGCGTAGTATGCCTGCTCCATTTGAAGATTAGAAAAAAAGGCAAGATATTAGATTATTTCCAAAATAGACAGAGAACAGAAGAAGAAAAAGGTCTCGCAAATAGCTTGGGAAATAAAATGTAAAAAAAAATACAGAGGCGTATATTTCATTATAATAGTGTATGCGATAGTACTCTCACTCGACGCGGGCCAATGAACAGTGGTCACATCAGCAAAGCGAGCCGCATGGTCAGGCTTATTTCGGCTCGGCTTGAAAGTGTTGTTGTGGCTCATATGACTCGCAACAAAGAGTCTCGTGCTTTGCAAAGTTTATCTCAAGGATGATGGTTCAGGGAAAGTCGGTCCGAGCGCGTAATAATAGGCTTTTTGCATCACTTTGCATGTTGATGATCCAAAAAGCTGATGGTCCCGACTGGCGCTACTGTGGCTACTGCGGCTGCTGCTGCTGCGGCAGGCAGTCTCCCAAAGGAGGGCATATAAATGTTTCCAAAAAGACTGTTCTTTGCCGACTGCATCTTTTTGTTTTTACACAAACATTGGAGCAGCTCGCCCAAAAAAGCCTGCAAAGGCAGCCAAAACAAAAAAACCCCCCAAATTGCTGCGGCTGTGCTTTGTGCAAAGTTTTTGAGCGTCATTGTCTTCTACGATGGCGCCCCTCCCCACCTGCCGAAACAGGAAAGGAGAGAGAGGGGAGGCGTACGATATTATAAAGATACGCCTTCCTTCCCCACTACCACTTTCATTTTCACTCACTTTTTTTCTCTCACTTTGGTGCTCCTAACTTTTATATATCTTTTTTACTTGCATTACACTTTTTCCATTCTCATCTAGATGACGATGCTCGCGCCCGAGCACGCCCCACTGCTGCCGAGCCTGCATGTCAATAATGCGTCTAGCCCAGCCGGCTGGCGGATTGGCCAGCGCCGCATCTTGCGGCCCATGCTGGCGCTGGCATCAGCAGCGGCTCTTTTCTCAGCATTCCAAGCCATGCGCGGCTTTCAGCGCGACGATCGCCACGGCCACCAGTGCGCACAGCTGGCCGACGACTGCTTCCGCTTGGGGGCAGCCTGGCCTGGCGTCAACATTGCGCTGGGCATTGCGGCGCTGGCGAGCCTGCTGCTGCAGCCGGCGTCGCCGAGCCACGACGACAATGGCAGCGGCCGGGTCCCGAACAAGGCGGCATCCGAAGTGGGGGGCGTCAAAGTGTCGTTCCGCGACAATCGGCCGCGCATGGCTGCAGCAGCCGTGGGTGTGTCGCTGGTCGGCGCCGCAGTGCCGCTGGCCTTCCTCCGCGTGTCAGCCACTTCGATCCAGGGCAACGTGCCTTCCGCGCACAAGCACCACCAGGTATACTGGCAGTCGCACATGGCCTTTTGGATCTCGGCCCTTGTGGCCCTTGCCCACGAGCTGCTGACGCGCTCGTACTCCGGAGCCGCCTCTTCGCGCCCAGGCCTACGCTGGCTGCTGATCGTGGCTGTGGCGCTCCAGCTGGCGCTCAGCGCGCTGGCCGAGGGCTACTTTAACTTTTTCACGGGGTCGCACATTTACGAGCCCGTGTTGTTCTCGCTGCACTCGCGCTTTGTGCTGGTCTCGGCCGCCATTTCAGCCGCCGCCACGCTGGTCCAGCTGACCACCCACCGCCGCGGCTTCTACCAGCTCGACGCCCAGCTCAGCTCTGCCGAGCGCAAGCAGGCCGCCGCTGTCATTGGCAAGGGGGATGACGACGACTACACGACGCCGTTGACGCGCACGCGCGCTGAGAAGGCTCCGCTGGTGACGTCGCCTGAGCACCGGTCGTCGCTCCTCGACTCGCTGTCGTTCGGCTGGATCACGCCGCTTATGGAACTGGGCTCAAAGGTGCTGCTGGAGAGCGGCGACATGTGCAGGCTCGACGCGCGGGACCGCCCTCTGGCCAACTGGCGGCTTCTTTCGCGCCACTACCGGCCAGGAAAGTCGCTGGTTTTGGCGCTGGCTCGCACGTTCTGGCGGCAGATGGTCGTGCAGAACGCGCTGTCGCTCCTGGGCACGGTGCTGGGCTTTGGCGGCACGTTCTTTATGCAGCGCATCCTGCGGTCCATTCGCCTGTACAACAGCGGCGGAGGCGGGGCGAGCGCCCTGCTCTCGGCGTCTACGGCGCGTCTGATCTACCTGGACGCCATTGGCCTGCTGCTGCACGCCATTTTTATGTCGCTCAT
The DNA here is from genome assembly GCA_027577415.1 of Coemansia sp. RSA 922. Classification (NCBI taxonomy): domain Eukaryota; kingdom Fungi; phylum Kickxellomycota; class Kickxellomycetes; order Kickxellales; family Kickxellaceae; genus Coemansia; species Coemansia sp. RSA 922. The sequence goes on along the minus strand of JANBQS010000193.1, from coordinate 10,060 downwards.
CTCCAAGCAGGACAGCTGGCTCACCACGCGCCTCAGGATGCGCATCCGAGGCGTGCTCACTGCCTTCATGGTCTCTCGCGCTCTTGGCCGCCGCAGCCGTGGCGCTCCTCCTGCGTCAGCGTCCGGCGACAAGGCGGCCGACGACGCTGATGACGACGATGCCGCTGCCGACGAGAAAAAGGTTGACTCTGTTATGAGCAACGGTGGCGCGATCGGCGTGCTGACCAGGGATATCTCCACCGTTGCTAACCTGTACTCCAGCCTTGACATGTTTTACTCGATACCCGTCAGCTTTGGCATTGGCTTGTGGTACCTATATAGCCTGGTGGGCGTATCCGCATTTGTCGGTCTTTCTCTGTCGGTTGTCTACTACCCGCTGAGCCGCTACATTTACAACATCACCGAAAAGTACTGGACCGAGTACTACAATGCCGAAAGCGAGCGCATCACGCAGGTCACTGAGCTATTCCAGGGTATTCGTGCAGTCAAGCTGTTTGGCTGGCAGTCGCGCTTTGCCGAAAAGGTCCGCGCCAAGCGTCAGGAGCAGCTCGACCTGACTTGGAGGCTTACCCTGCTCGAATTGCCTATCGACATTGCTCAGTCCTTTCTTAGCTCGCTGCTCCTTGTCGCTGTCCTAGCGTCGTACTCGTTGATCTTTGGCCACACGCTGACCGCCGACGTTTTGTACCCGGCAATGTCTCTGTTCTATGTTGTCACTGGCAATATCAACCGAGTCATGTACATGTATGGCTGGTATGCAGGCGTGGCAGTCTCACTCCGCCGCGTCGAAGCGTTCATGACGCGGGCTATGGTCCAGCCCCTGCACGAGCGCATTGACATTGAGGATAGCGAAGGCGACACTCACGACGCCATTGGCTTTAGCGATGCCAGCTTTGAGTGGTCCATCAAGCCCACTACGCCTGCCGATGCCTCGGCCAATCCTATCATTTCAGTAACAGAGGCTGTTCAGTCGGCGGTGGAAGAGGTTTCCGAGCGCTCACAATTGCTTCCCTCTAGCTCTGTCGAGTTCAGCTCGGCCGTATCTATCGACAGCAGAGTAACCACGACAGCGAGGAACAGCATCATGTCCGGATTTGCTCTCAGGGACATATCGCTGCGCTTTCCTATCGGCGGACTGTCGATTATCGTTGGGCCTACGGGCTCGGGCAAGTCGTCCTTGTTGTCGGCGCTGATAGGCGAGATGTCGCTGACAGCAGGCAAAGTAATTATGCCTACTGCCGATTCGAGTGCCTTGGATGCTGAGCTGGCTGGCGGACGGTACAGCGAGATCATCGAGCTTTCTGGCCAGAGCCGTGTGATGCGCGACATTGCCTATGTGGCGCAAGAGGCATGGCTGCGGAATGCCACTATCCGCGAAAACATTTTGTTTGGCGAGGCCTATGACCAGCAGCGCTACGAAGAAGTACTGCGTGTTTGTGCGCTCAAGCCCGATATGCGCATCTTTGACGCTGGCGACCGCACTGAGATTGGCGAACGTGGTGTAACTTTGTCTGGCGGTCAGAAGCAGCGAGTGGCTCTGGCGCGCGCTGTCTATTCGAGCCGCCGCATTTTGGTTATTGACGACTGCCTGTCGGCTGTCGATGCGCACACAGCCAGGCATATTCTGATGGAGTGCTTGATGGGCCAGACGCCGCTGATGTCTGGCCGTACTCGCGTGCTGGTGACCCACCACGTCTCGGCTTGCATGCCGCACGCCGACTACATGGCTGTGATGCAGGAAGGCCGCGTAACTGCGTGCGGCACGCCTAGCGCTGTTCAGAGCCAGGGCGGCATGTCGTGCGATATCCAAGAGCTGGAGCTGGAGCTGAGCCGCAAGCAGCTGCCTGAGCAGGTTGTGTGCGAGATGGACGACAAGGCCGAGATTGATGCTGCTGTCCAGGCTAGTGTCAACGACCAGCGCTCTGAAGATGACTATATGGAAGATCTCTTGGCAAAGCTAGCTGCGAAACGCGGCGTTGACCCTGCCACTATTGACTCGGCCGAGCTGGAGGACATGCTGGTCGAGGACGAGGAGCGTGAGTACGGATACGTGCGGCCGGCGGTCTGGATCGACTTTATGCGCATGTGCGGTTCGGGTTGGTTCTGGATCCTATTGGTTATCGCTATCTTGGCCAGTAACAGCGCTTCGATCTTTAGAAACTACTGGATGCGTCTGTGGATGAAATCTGCTGATGGCAGCGACTCATCGTCACATTCGGTGGCATTTTGGCTGACGACATACACGCTTTCTGGTATGCTGTCTGTAATCATTAGTCAGGCAGGCTATATTGTCAAGAAGATTGGCTCTCTCCGGGCAGCTCGCAAGTACCATGAGCTACTTTTCGCCCGTGTCATCAACGCCACGCCGCGTTTCTTTGACAAGACACCTATTGGCCGCGTTACCAACCGCTTCTCTAGTGACCTTTCGTCGATTGACTATGGCGCACTCTTTGGGATCACGAGCATGGCTGGGAGTGTGGTCGATGTTTTTAGCGTGGTTATTATTGTGTCGTCGGTCATCCCGCCCTTCGTCATCATTGCCTTGGTGCTGTCCTACGGCTGTGCGCGTCTCGGTATTTACTACATGGGGTCGACGCGCGAGCTTAAGCGGCTTGGCTCGGTTTCTAGGTCGCCAATGTTTTCGCTCGTTACCGAGATTGTCACTGGCGTGGAATCCATTCGGGCATTTGGCGCTCAGAGTCAGTATATTGTCGAGATTATGAACCGCACTGACCTATACTACCAGCCCGAGTACTTGCTGAGTGCTGCTAGGCTTTGGCTAGAAGTGCGCACCTCGTTGTCGAGCAGTATCGTCTCGTTCTCGACCACTATTCTTCTTTTGATGAATTTGGACCGGATCGATGCTGGTTTGGCTGGGTTTATTCTGATGTACACCACGTCGTTCTCGTCTACGGTCATGTTCTTTGTCCACAGATACGGCTACTGCGAGTCTGATATGAGCTCGGTCGAGCGCGTCAATCAGTATCTAGAGCTCGAGCAAGAGGCCCCTGCCTTTTCCGAGCCGGAAAACGCTCCGCCGCCAACATGGCCCAGCAATGGCAACGTCGAGGTGCGGGACTTGGTCGTTGAGTATGTCCCCGGGAAGCCCGTTGTCCACGGCATATCGTTTACTGCCGCACATGGCGAGAAGATTGGCGTTGTTGGTCGTACTGGTGCTGGAAAGAGCACACTGTCGCTGGCCTTTTTGCGCTTTATCGAGGCAGCTCAGGGTCGAATCTTGTTGGACAATGTGGATATTTCCAAAATTGGTCTGGAGGAGCTGCGTCGCAACGTCACTATTATCCCACAGGACCCCGTTTTGTTTAACGGCACTATTCGCTTCAACCTTGATCCGTTTAGCGAGTTCCCCGATGAGCTTTTGTGGGATGCTCTCAAGCGCTCGCACTTGGTCACTGAGAACAATGACGTGAGCGCCAGCAGCAGTGGCACCGCCAGTCCTGTAGAGGAGTCCGTTGAGCCGAGTAATATTGCTGGGCGCATGAGCGGTATCTTCAAGTCGCTTGACGCTGAGATTAAGGAGAGCGGTCAGAATCTGTCTTTGGGCCAGCGCCAACTAGTGGCCATGGCACGCGCGCTAGTGCGGCGCTCGCGGCTGATCATCATGGACGAGGCTACTGCTTCTGTCGACTTTGACACAGACGACCGCATCCAGCGCACGATTCGCGGCGCAGAGTTTGCTGACTCGACTTTGTTCTGTATTGCTCATCGTCTGCGCACGATTATTGACTATGACCGCGTGCTAGTCATGGATCGGGGCCGGATCGTGGAGTTTGACACGCCGTGGAACTTGCTCCAGATCAAGAACGGCGTCTTTAAGGGTATGTGCGAAAAGACAGGAGAATTCAAGCACTTGTCTTCTATCGCTCAAGCCAAGGTTGATAAAAAAAAGCAGGTAGAACTTTGAACATTTTTGAATATAAATGATAGCTACAACTAGCAAATTATATTCCTTTATTTTTGGTTGCGCTCCAAACGGTCGTACTCGCAAACAATGGGTTGCTATAAAGGAATAGCCGATAAAAGCAGGATCAGAGAAGAGAAAGATATAGGGCTGACGCGGTCCCGTAGAGTACCTTTTTATAAATAAAAAAAGGCGCCACTTTCCGCCGCCTATCTCGCAAGTCCACGCGCCATCCTGCGACTACTCCATGCCTTAGTTTAGGCTGTTGTGGGCGCTGGTTGGTAGTGCGAAGGCGATACTCCGCTAGTCCAAATACGCCTCATTGTGTGCCGTTATAGCCCCTGTTGAGGGAAAGCATTCACCCACTATCCGTGCACAGTTCGTAAATGAAGGGCGTATGTACGAGCTATGAACGATGAGCGCGCATAAAACCCTGACAGAGTTAGCACTGCACGCCATACAGCAAGGGTCGCCGCAAGTGTGCTATTGCTCATCGCGAGAGGAAAGCCCAAGCGATGGCAGACATCGTTGCATCTCCACAGCAGTTCATTGAGCGTCTGGCGAGGGCACGTCCAGTGCTAGACCCTGAGGCTGAGAGGGCGAGAACGTTTAATAAGGTGACAAAGAGGCTAGAGAAGTGGGAGGCTCAGAAAGCGGTGTCTGCCAAAGCGAAGATGAACGTTAAAAGGTCGGCAGGTAGCTCAAAGGCGACATCTGTGCCCAAGAGAGCCAAGACAACAATGTCAGCACCGAAGAAGCCTGCGCCGAAGAGGAAGGACTAAATTATTTTTCAAAAACTTTGAATATAGTTGAGGTAGACCTCAAATTAACAAGAAGAAGTGTTTTATTGATACCAACCGTATCTCGGATACAAAAAGCTGTGAGGAGTGCTAGCTGCTGGAAAAAGGCCTTGCGGGAAAAAATAGTAGCAGCCGATTACTTTCGATCGTACTTGTAGAAGCAGGCGTAAAACAAAAATGCAAAGAAGCCCATGAGACCAGCAGCGATAGCAAAGTTCTTGACCAGGTGCGGATCAGCCGAGATGGGGTTAAAGCAAAAGGCCAGGATAGCACCGCCGCAATTCATAAAAAGGAAAATCGACATGACAATCGATTTCATAGATTGCGGAGCCTTGGTGTAGGCATACTCGAGACCAGTGATCGACGCAAAGATCTCGGACCAAGCGATAAAGGCGTAGGCTGGGATCTGGATGGCCGCCGATATGTCATTGTGCTGAGACCCGGGATGATCGTAGTAAGGACCCGTGCTGTACACCAAGTGCTGCACGATGGCTGCGTAGGCCATGGCGATGGCAGCTAGAACGAATCCGATAAATATGCGAAGGATCGGGCCAATATCCAAGCCGCAGCGACGCAACCCAGGGTAAAACACCTTGTCAAAGATCGGAATAAAAATGATCAAGAACAAGGGGTCGATGTTTTGCATAATGTCGTTTGGCACGCCGCCCGTGTTCATCTCGCCGGCTTGCGATATCAGCGTGTTTGTAATCTGACCAAAGCATAGCCAGTAGACCGGGTAGAACGTAAACACTTTACACGCCTTGAGTGTGTGGCGAAGCTCGTCGACGAAATGATCATCCCACGCCACTGGCGACGCCGGTACATCGACCATGTTGGAGGGCTTGGCGTATTCCATCCAGTTTAGTTTCGCGCCAGTGTCGTCAAGGAGCTCTTGGCCAGATCTTTTAGCAGCACGCGACTGGCGTACTCCTGTTGTCAGACACCTGGTGGCCTGTATCAAGATCGAACCGGTCGGGGGATTGCGTATGTACTTGTTACGACCGAGCCAGAACACGAGAATACACAAAATAAACATCAGGGTTGGAAGCAGGTACGCCGGCCAAAAGTCCACATTGTGCTCGAGCTCCGACGTAGCGATAGCAGACAGCGAACCGAGGTTAATGCTCCAATAAAACCAGTTGAACATGGACTGAATGGTAGCGTCGCGGTCAACCAGAACCTCCTTGCCACTCTTCAATCGACGCACAAACGGTCGAGTACGCGTGTACTGCTCTGCAACCATCGGCGACACGTTAGGCTTGATGCCACCGGTTCCCAAACCGATGATAATCATGGCGACGATTAGGCCAGGCAGGGCACCGCCAGCGTGGATCGATGCCGGGATGGACGTAAGCGTGAGTACAATATTGCCGACAAGGTATATACAGGCAAAGAGAAGAATGGTTTTGTACTTGCCCAGCCACTGGTCTGCGACGATAGCGCCAAAGATAGGGCAAATGTAGCACCAGAACTGGAAAAAGTTGATGAGACCTGTCGCCATCTGCTTGCCGCCGTCAATCGCACCTGGACTAGAGCCTGGAACCTTGTATCCATTCGAGATATAGTTGTTGAAGATACCCGATGCTCCGTAGTAGGTGAATCGCTCGCAAAACTCGGTCAGGATGATCAAGAAGGCAGCAGTGGGTATTTTGTCGGCAACGCGAACCCATGTGCGCTCTTCTTCGGGAGTTGGCCAGCGCTCGTTCTCGCGTAAAACGTCGTGATCAGCGTCCACGTCGCCGAGGCTGGGCTTGGCGTTGGTGTTATCGGCATATTTTGCTTCGACATACGATGGCGGCGGGGGCTGGAAGGCAGCGGCATCCAAGGGGATTTCGGTCATCAAGTGAGGGTGAACATCGCTAGGAATGTTGGCAGACATAATCGCAAGCAGCGATGGAAGACAGATATACTCGGGCTAAAAGTGAATATTCGACAGTATATGAGAATAAAGCAATAATTCTTATTTTTTTGTTAATATTAGAAAAGAAAAAGAGGGGCGGTAATTTTTTTACTTGCAATATCATTTTTCTAAGTGCAAGATAACGCAATTTTGTGCGACCCTCGGTGTAAGGAGTTGCTGTTCATTCGTTCAATCGTCAATTGATGTGGCATAAGGCGGAATAGCGCAAAACTTTTTTATTCCGACTGGAAGCCGAGACGGAAAGCTGAAGGTTTTGTTTTCTATCGCATACCAAGTTTCGCACGCCTTTTTGCTGCAAATCCTATAGTATTTGCTCGATTTGGTGTGGATCGTCTGACTAACTTCCCCATCACACACGTCCGCCTCTTTCCGCCCAAATTAACTCGAATCCGCATGCTCCGCATGCTCTGCATTGGGCTCTCCAGCCCACAACTACTGATCAAGCCCGATGATTGGCAATGAGAGTATGCTGGCTCTCGTCGCAGCGCAAGTGGAGGAGGCAGATCTAAAGGCTATTTTTTTGGCGCAACCTTTAAGTACAAATTTATTTTGATTAATTAAGAATAAAAATCGGTTCATGCCACAGTGGGCGGATTATCGGGTGCCGCCGGGGCACTGGTGTCGTCGTCCGGAGCTGACTGCTGGTGATACTGAATAATGTGATGAAGGCGGCCGGCCACTTGTTGCGATTCGTTTCTAAATGAGATCTTCCCATCAAGCTCGTCGTCGCCGGGATCAAAATGGTACCACCGGTTAGACACCGTTAACCAGCGCTTTTTGAAAATGTGTGGGGTCTTGATCATGGAATAGGAATAGTAGAATAGTTGAGGTAAACCTCTAAATACGTTGCCAGTCACTGATCGTCCCCAGATCATCGCCAATCATCTGATCATCACGGAAAAATGTGTTGCGCGATTATGAAAATCCTTGACCGCTTTATCTCTCCCTCTTGCAAACACTTTTTTCTTCTCAAATACTTAACTATTACAATGAGCTTGGGTCAGACGATGCGCTTCAGCTCGGCATACATTGCACGGGCAGCGAATGCGCCAGCACCAAAGTACGGAACTACTTTTAATTCAATCTACCAGACCAGCACCACGACAAATTCAGAACTTTAGGAGCTAAAACTCGCTGTATTTTTATTTTATTTTTTATATAGAGCACGCGCCGTCGCCTGTACGGCATCGCTGCTAAAAGGCCGGACGATGCTGACTGCGACACAGCCTATTTTATGCCATCAGCAGAGGCAATCGATTGGTAACGGAAGCATAGTATCAAGGCTGCAAGGCATGCGCAGCTTCCACAGCAGCCCGATCCGACGCATCGAGCCAGTAGCAGTGGTAGGGGAGCCTGCAGGTAGCACTCTAGCCTCTGCAGCAACACAGGCCGATCCGACTTTGGTAACGCAGGCGGCGATGCAGATTGGCGACTTGGCCAAGCACGGGCTGGACACATACTTGCCGACGCGACTTGTCGAGTATGCATTAGAGTACATGTTTGTGACGACGGGCCTGCCGTGGTGGGCGACGATTGCGCTGATGGTGGTTGGAGTGCGGGCGGCGATGTTCCCCTTGTCGCTGTGGAGCCACAGACACCAAATGTCTGTCAACCAGGTGGCGCCCGATCTGAAGGCTCTCACCGAGCGGCAAAAGGAGGCGGCAATGGCTGGCGACACAGTGAAGAGCATACGACTGGCGCATGAGATCCAGGGCTTTTACAAGAAGCACGGTATACATCCCTTCCGTGCAGCTGTCGGCAATATGGCGACGCTACCATTCATGATATTTATGTTCTGCGGCCTCAGAGATATGGCCACCCTGCCCTTTACGGGCATGAGCACTGGCGGCCTGTGGTGGTTCACTAACCTGGCTGCTGCCGACCCGACTTTTATTCTGCCTGTCGTCTCGGGCCTGGGCATGATTGGCATGATGGAGGTGCAGAGCCGTCTGACCACGGCTGTCCCGATGGCCAAGGAGATGAAGTGGGCCATGCGCGCTGGCGGCTTGTTTATGGTGTACTTTGTCTCTGATCTCCCGACCAGCATCTTTGTGTTTTGGATGGTCAACAACATCCTCTCGCTGGGCCAGATCCTGCTGTTCAACAACAAGGCATTTTGCCGCATGGCTGGTATCCATATTATCAAGCCGATCAAGTACGCGCGCCCGCCCGAGTCAGTATTGTCCAACATTGATCTCAAGGCTCTTATCACTGGAAAGCCCAAGAAAGCAAAGTATGTAAGAGGCAAGAGAGTCTAGATTTAGATGATTTAGATTACAAAAGGCTTAAGAACATAATCCCAACCATCGTTTTGCTTGAAGCAACTGGCGCATGCAATCCTTGTTTCCTTTCTAAAAAGGTGGACACGTGTTGCTTTTGAAGAAAGAAAGAACAAGGAGTATTTTTATTTCAAAGAGTATCATGGGGCCAAGCCAGGCCGACTTTCTTTACAAGTAGTTCTTCAAAGACACTTGCCTCTTCCTTTGTTTTTTTCTTTGGGAGAGAGGGTGTTGACTGGGGGCGCAACCAAAATGCTTTTATTATAAAAACCCGCCCCCCCTCCTCTTCCATCCTCTTGCTCTAAACGATATTCTCAATCCTCTATTTATCTTCATAATTACCTTTTATCTAAATACTCTCTATTACCATTCCAACAACAAAATGATTCGTATGCCAGATGTTATGTTTTTTGAAACCAATGAGCATGTTACGAAATATTGTAATCAAAACCAATCATCACCAATAGTGTTGTTGGTATTTGACGAGTGTATTGGAAAGGACGAGGCAATAAAGTTCGTAGTCGATTTCGCAAGTAAAACTGGTACAAAATACGGGTTTGATCCTACCCTATCTAAATGGGGATATATTTGGCACTCTGTTTATAGCCAAAATGGTTTCAAGCCGGAAACACACGAAGGTGCCATATTTTTCGACGGCAAATTAAAATGTGGACAACTGGAAAACCTAGATATGAATAAATTTCTAGCTGAATTTGGCGAAAGCTTTGGACCACTCCCAGTCTTTGAAGATTGTCAACTCCATGTAAAGGCTATCATTGACTCGTATAACAAGTAAAGATCCTAAAAACAAAAACACATGACAAAATATTTTGCAAGATTTTTTTTTTTAATTTCAAAAATACATAAAAGTTAGAAAAGTATCAGAGGCGGTTGTGTCTGCGCAGTATCGTCAGTGCCATGTTGTTGCTTAGAATGTGATGCAGCTGGTGGCGGAGGTGGCGGAGGACGTCTACGTGATCTGCCTGGCGGTGAACCCGGCGATCGAAGCGTCATCATTGAGCTCGCAGCAGTGCTCTCGCCCACAAAACTCATCAGATCATCAGGCGAGGGTGCAACCGTAATAGCAGTAAGCACAGGAGACGTAGCAGCAGAATGCGGGGTAGGTCGCGGACGACTA
>JANBQS010000192.1:0-27280 GCA_027577415.1 Coemansia sp. RSA 922 | reverse complement strand
TTTTCGCTTCCCAGCCGAAGCATATCTAGTCGGTCCACGGTCTTTGGATCGGCTTGGAGTCGCGCAAATAGCTGTCGGTTAGACAGCTCCTCGGACTTTCCCAGCTTAACCACCTCCTGCAGCGTCTTAACCGATGTGTTAAACACGGGGACAGCCTTGGAAGCTCGGGAGGCCATCAACTGTGTGTTACCGCCGTTGTGCGAGGTAGCTATCGCTTGCACCGCTAGCCGCTGCTGCCCATGCAAGTGGCGACTTGCTGACAATGCCATTTTGTACGAATTTAAAAAGAAAATATAGATTTAGCTATTGAAAAAGATCCTGTCTGACAAAACTTGGGCCAGGAGCTCTACTCTGTGTGAAGAGGCTTTGCTGATCTGATTCGTGAATCAATCAAGGTTGTGGTTGGATTCTGTATATTTCCTTAAATTCTTTTGGAAACGCTGGCTAGCGGTCTCTAACTGGTGGTACAACTTTAATCCTGGCGCTACGATGAGCTCAATGGGAAAATATCTTTCCGCAACGAATCTCAACACTTGGTTGACTGTCTACATTACATTATTCAGTATTGCCGGCAGCCAGCTACAGACGACGAGACCAACATCCCGGCTACCTCTCGCTAATCTGCCCACTGTAGCATTAAAGAATTAAAATCGCTGCTATGTTTCTAGTGTTTTTATTGGATATTTCAATATATTGGTGTAAAAAAGTTGGGTTAAAAATCTACGTTTAGAGTCTGGATATAAAATTCAAAACATCGCTTTCACTATACATGGTGATGTTCACACAACCTCTATTGCAAGACAAATACTTGCGGGGGTGAGGTATATCATATTCCTTGTCCGTTAGGCCTTGGTAGCGAGGAAAAAGAAAGGGAAAGTGAAGTGCCAATCTATTTTTAGTTTTCCACGTGGCATGTACAAACCGATTGTTCTAGGCCGAGCTGCATGCCAAATTGCCGTTGCCGATGCAAGAAACGACAGCGAAAAGAATGACTATGGAATTCCATCCTCCTTTTTCATGATCAACCCGAGTGAGTGTTTTGCGATTTGTCACTGTTGCACGCTCGACGTGCGTAGTCTTATCAATGCTGTATATTTGTAGGCTTTGAGTATATCGTCAGAATGAAAAGACATCCAAGTTTGCCCTCAATACAATAAAGGATGTACACATATTTTTTATCTTGCTCTGGCTCCAAATATCTGTTGGCCATTTTCAATTATCTTCATGTGCAAACAAGCGACACACTATCTGCCGGTAAATAGAAACATATGCCACTCAATTTGAATTTTCAAAGCGGGAGATGACGTACCCACGCTGAATAGAATAGAAGATAATGTCAGACATATTTTCCGCCTAGATGATCCGAGATAAAGGGAATAAATGCAAGCACCACTACGTTGTGCTCACTAATTTTTTATTTCCACCACTCACCGCCACGCGTTTAGCAGTGGGAGGAGCAGTGCTGGCCAAGAACGCTCGGTGGCACTGAAAATACACCTACAACCCAGCGCCATCCATTGTGAGCAGAAACTGCTTGCCTGCTGGTTCTTTGATCGCGATAGCAGAACTCGCCTCAAAATTATTCCCGGGATCCACCCCTCCTTATCGACCCCCCTCCCATTGCCAACTTTATGAGTCGCATGTATCCCAAGCTACCCTGTGTGGTCTTGACAAGGGGTTGGAGAGTACTAATTTTTTCGTGCTCCACAGAAATGAAAACACTTCAAGAAGGAACCCCCCACCCTTTGCTCACTCTTTAATTTTAGTTTGCAATTATCTCTTGTTTAAGATACCATTTTGTTTTATCTTTTTTATATTTTACTTGCACGATGTCAAAATTCATGTAGAATAGCATAGCCAAAAAAACCCCATTGCAAATTAGAGGCATCTGTATACTAAACCCCAATAAACGCATTGTATACCTTGTCCATTAGAAAACAGCTTTAGCGATTATGACAGCCCTCCAAACCATGCGTTTCAGCAAAGGCGATGACCACCAATGTTCCAGAGGGAAAGCTCTTTGGCATATTGTTTTCAGGTGGTCGGGTGTCTACCCCCCCCCAGGATAGGGACAAAGAACCCCCGCAAGGAAATTAACAAGCCGTCCCCATCTCATTGCCCCAATCGGCTGGCTGGAGACAGCTCCGCACATCACGATGTGTGCGAAAGCCACACTTCATACTCGATACACAGTGGGTGCAGTATTACTCCATGTGGTTCCAGCATCACAACCGTTGCAAGAGCAAAAGGGTACTTCAGCAAGGAGTTGCGCCCTCTCTTTCTCGCCTTACTTTTTACCTTTCAACCATTCTTCACATTTTCATATCTTGAACTAAAAATAACTGTCTCTAACAACATTCAATACTTTGTCACTAGCCATCATGCCAAGCGCAAGTTCAGCGATGTAGATCTGGTCTGCAAAAGGCGCCGCGTTGGCCTGGGTGTTGACGGCATTGACAGCATTGACGCAGCCGTCGACGTCGTCCGTGTGCCGCTGCCTCCCATGGCATGGGCATATATCCGTGCTCGGCCATGGCCCAAGGGCCAGGCACCCACTCTTGCCGCCCGCCGTAGGTCGCCACACCTCCCTGGTGGTGGCATCAGGCCGGTGCGCCAACTAAGCCCTGACTACAGAGCTACTCTGTGCACCTTGCGGTACAGCGGCGCAGTCGTAGGCGTGCGCCCCACTGACCAGGGTGCAATTAGAAGTGACCATATGTTAGACGTCATCGTTGCTGATGGCAAGGCAAGCAGTGGGACTAGCAGCAAGTACCCTCATGGACAGGGTGCTAATGAGGGCATTGCTACGCAAGCACACTCACACTTTAGGAATCGACCTCATGTATGTCACGCTGGCTAGGGATATCTTGAGAGACACTCAAGTCGAGGGTTTAAATGCCGAATTGGATACGCTCGCTGGTTTGAGCAACAACGAGATTATCCAGCGTCACAGACAAACATACACACCTAATATTTTGGTGGTACAAGTAATATAATTTTCTGATTTTACATTGAGCACACCACTACTCTGCTTACGAGAGGTGCTATATTGTTTCGCACTCAGGGTTAACAATTATAATATGCACCCACTTACCTAGCTAATCATATGAGAAAGCGACAAAAATGCTCATAGTGTAATTCCCAAACTCAATAGTATATAATAAAAATATGAAGTGAAATGAAAAGAAAATGAGCAAAGCAGGCAATTATTATTGAAGAAGAAACTCGAGCTGGTAAGCCTTGGGTGCCGCCTTGCCATTTATATTATCCATAGGCTTTACAGAATTTGACAAAACCTAGAACCTACTCCGCTATTATTCCTCTGATATAATCTCTTTCTCTGATCCGTGCTGGGCAGAGGTAACGCTTGATACATCTCTGTGTGTACTAGAGCACTACTCTGGTTAATTACAATAGATAAAATTAATCAAGGCCATGGCAGGATCCTGCACATTTTTCTATACGAATGCCTTGGCTGGTTGCCTTATTTTCCACAGTTGAGATTGTGTGAAATATGCACTGACACGGAGAGTTGGAGACTCAGTACTTGATTGCCAAACATTATTCAATATATTTCAAAAGAACATAAATGCTTTGACAGATTTGTTTCTGCTGTCTCACAGTCAGCCCTGGATTGCTTACAAGTTGTTTTTTTTGTCTATTTCAAAGCACTGGTGACTTGCAACGTGTAGTTTTTTATTGAGCGAGGAAGAGGCTATGGCATTTACCTTGTTGAAGAACTTTTGCTATAAATTTGGTCCAAAAGGCCCACTCCTTGGCGACTGTTTTTCTTCTCCATACAACTACCCACTATATATTTTTCTTCAGCACTGCTTTCCATTCACTGCAACGTACTACTAACCATGATTCCCATTGCTACCCCTGTTAGGCATTCCGTAAAGGTTTTCTTCTTGATAGGGGATAATGAATTTAGTGTCAATTTACTTGTTTCAGATTGCGAAATCACGTATGATAAGGTGACCCAACATGTCCGCGCTACCAAGGGATACCCTATCGATAAATTCTATATGAAAGTGGTCAGCAACAGTCCCTATGCTATTGTGACAGTCATGATAGAGGAGAAGCAAGTGCTCAACGATTGCTATGTGCTTGTGTATCCAAGTGAGCTCTATATTAAAGGTGGTGACATACCAGATATGGAATTTCACAAGGACATCGCCTTAAATGAGGATTCTGTTGATTCAAGAGACATTTACAGGCGCTCTCCAGTTGGTGATCCATTTGTCTGCTTTTAGTTTGTGGCACTGGAAAACATAAACTATACGAGGTGTGTTCATTACTGGTTGCTAGTATTTAAAACGGCGTTTAGTGCAGCCCCAGCAACCAACAACCTACGCAGAGCTGTTAGTTTACATTTTTCAATGTTACGTTTTTCAATAAATTAGTATGAAGGCGTGTGGGCATGCAATACGTCATAGCTGACATGCTAATACCCGATAATCATGCCGGCTTCAGGCACCCAGTGACGATCGTTTTTATTAATTTTGCTGATAAATGGTAAACACTGCACAGAGGAGCAGTAAAGGACATTCGAGCTTCAACGTTGGCAAGGCTTGGGGAAAATGCTGCCCACAAAGGAGTCCTCGCCAGTAGATCTCGGCGCTCCCTGCAGCCTTGAAGCCCGCGCGGCACTTCAAAGCCACAAAGGTGAGGATTCGTAGTGGCACTGCCAGCATGCCTAATGATCGACGGTGCAGCTGCAATTGATCAACTCAGCCCACACTTGCGGGTGGGTGGGCTGTTACACCGACTTTGTCTTTTGAATCCTTTTTGTACTCAGCCTTTTTCCTCTTTTCTTTATCACTCTTTCTTTGGCATTTTTCTTTCTCATTCCTCCCCCTGTTGGCTTTGGCTGGTCTCAAGCTCGACATACACACTCCTCCTTTCACTCTTTATAGAGCTTGCTCAAAGTGCTTGCACCGCCATCTCTCCTCTTTCCACTGAATTCATATTGCATAATTTTTTTTCATCTCTTTAACGACAACAGTCTTTGAAAGGCGTTTCCGCTTACACACTTTTTTTGCTACTGGCCAGTTGCAGCTCTAGTCCTTCAATAGAAGTCGCAGAGCAAAGTGAGATCCACAGTCTCTAAGAATAGCGCTCCCCAAAATACCTGTGAGGCAGGATCTGTGCCGCCTTGCCTATCGACGACGAGTCCTGCTTGCTAAAACACTTGCCTGGGTCTCTTGTTTGCGTTACACAAGCTCTACTCACCGGGTTGCCTGCAAGGCTTTCCATTTATTTTGCTATCTCCCTTCTTCCTTCGCCTCTATCCCTAATTCACTTTTTTTCCTTTCTTTACAATGGTATTATTGTCCGGCTGGGTGCGCTCAGCTGCCACACTGCTGACAGGTATCTGCTGCATTACCCTAGCTTCCGCGGCTGACGACGTTGACACCGGCACGCCCCAAATACGAGTCAATCCGCTCGGCGTGACGTTTGACTACAAACTCGCATGGGTCAACGTACAATCATCGTCTTTTGGCGTGAGCATGCAGGCCAAGCCTCAGCCCACCTTTGTCAATGGCACGCAGTGGTCGTTGCTGCTCCGCTTCGATCCCAGCGCCAAAGCAAACATCGTTCAGATAACCGACGGCTGGGGACTGGGCATTTACGACTACTCTTCGTGGGCTTTCTTGCCGAGCAAGAATCCTTTTGACACAATGTACTTTACCGTACACTCGAGCGGCCAAATGAATCTAGAGGACACTGTGGTAAAGCTGGCCGAACCCACTTCCTTCTTTTTGGTCTCCTCTGCCGGGCCTAGCTTTTCGTCGGGCTTTGATTTACGAAAGGACTCGGATTATACTATAAACAGGGGTGTAAATCTAGCCGAGATCCCCAAAGCCCCGTTTGGGTCGTGGCTTTCGCTTTCGCGCGTCCCTCCCGAGTCCCTAATGACCTTTGCTCCCTCGCCCAAGCCGACGGAGGATGCCACTGCCTCTACTGGTGGCGACATTAGCGTAATCAAGACTGGCGATGCGACGCGCGCTAGCCCCACCAGCACACCGACTTTGACATCGAGCTCGACACCGACCAGCACAGTCAGTGAAGGAGACGCAGCCTCTAGTACCGTTCTGCCGCCGGCCAAGTACATCCCAGGCGACCCTAATTACGACAAGTCGGTTGATCCCCTCGGCACAGAGCTTGCCGGGCCTCGCACTGGCCTCTATTTGGTTAGCGCGATCTTGGGCGTTGGCATCTTGGCGCATGCAGTGGGAACTATCCGTAGGTTCCAGTACAAGCGCCAGTATCACCTGTCGGTTCGTCACAGCAAAGCTGGATCTTTGCTAGTATAGAAATCCTTTAAACTTTGTGTAAACTATTAGTCTCCTATGAACCTTATATATCCTACATGTTGATGATCCAGTAGACTGGATCTGGTTACTTTAACTCTCACTTTTGACTTGTAATTTTCCTGAGCTGGTAAAAAAAAAATAGCCATCATCCTCAAGCGAGTCGAGCCGATTGCCGACAAACAAACCAAATTGTCGACTTCACTTCTCCCAAGTACGATTCTCCTCACTAGTTTCGCATTTTGCTTTGTTTGTTTTCTCTTTCTCACTCGGCGATTAACACATGCACATTCATTCACATGGACGAGAGCACATTGAAGCGTCGTGAGAGATTGCAGGCCATGCAGCGGGCCAATTTGGATTCGTGGTGTGGTCGTGCGCCCAAGGTCGACTCGACCGGCCTGGACACAAACATGAAGAAGAACACGGGGTTCATCAAAAAGTGCAAGGCGAGCATGGGCCAGGATAGTGCTGCCCAGCTACTACGCGAGGTGAACTTGCTAAAGCTCGACAAGTATGTTAGCGAGATCGTTCCTGCCGCGGCCGAGGGGCTTTTGCGGTGCAAGACCAGCAGCGATTTTCAAGCTGCTGTTGATGTGATAACCGCGTTACATGCGCGCTTTCCTATTCAATTTACCGCGTCGCTGATCCGCGTGTTGCTAAAGTCGCTGTCGCCGCCTGGAGTTGCCGCACTGGCGGCCATGTCGACCGAGCAGCGCGAGCGCGAAGAGCAGGGCCGGTTATCGCGCCAAAAGACACTGCTGCGCGTGGTTGGCGAAATGTACCTGAGCGGTCTGCTGTGGGGGGTTGACTCGTTGCCCGGTGGCGTCGAGGGACTCGATCGCGCGGCGGCATTTACACTGTCGCACACTGTCCAGTCGAGTGGTACTGGCAGTAGCCAGGGCAAGTTTTCTGCCAAAGTAAAGGACATGGTACAACAGCCTGGACACTGCGCGATGCTCGGGGTTTTGCAGAACCTATTTCTGAGCGACAAGGAGCATCACTTGAGCATTATCTTGGCTACATCGTTTGCTCGTGTATTCCGAGTGGAGTTTGCGCTTACTGATGCTGAGCAGCTAAAGGACTCGGCGTGTGCCATTGATGCTATACCTCCCAAAGACGGGTCATACGAGCAGGTGGTGGGCATAGAGAGCTGCAAAAGGATAAAGTCCGTACTCCATGACTATTTGGATAGCGCTGTCTCGCACCTGGAGACGATGAACCACACGTTGACTCAGATGCGCCGCAATGCCGACGAGAAGCTGTTTAGCAAGGGGATTGTGCACGCGGACACCAAGGAGCGCATCGAAAAGCACACAAAGTCTTTTGGTCGACTCAGCGAGAGCGTCACCATGCTGTGCGAGGCTCTCGGTCGCACCCCGCCCCACTTTGACGATAGCGTTGGCGATGAGAGCCAGCTAGGTATCGTCTTTGATGGGCCTGGGGACTCCGCCTCTGCCTCTGCAAGCCGTCAGTACAAGCAGTGGGAGGATGAGGAGGAGAGGTCGCTCTACGAGTCCATTCTTGATCTGCGATCGCTATTGCCTCCTTCGATGCTGGCAATTCGCCGCAAGAAGCCCAAGGACTCTGCCGATGGTGACAAGGACCAGCCGTCCACTGCTGGAAAAGAGATCGATGGGTCTGACCAGCCCAGCACGGACGCGCCTGCTGGCTCTACTAGTAGTGACTCGAATACGGGCGATATTGAGGACATCAATGAGGACGACATCAACGTCGACCTGCAGCCAGAGATCGGCGACCTGGACGATGCAGACGACGACGCCAACGAGCCAAACAGCGCCCTTGGCCTGCTCGAGTACCAAAAATACATGAACCAGCGCCGCTACGGAGCTGACTTGCCAGTCGAACTGCCCCCGACTTCAGAGAAGCCTGTCCGTCATGCCGCTAGCGAAGCCCGTGGTGGCAATGACGAGAGCCAGTCGCATGCCAGTCGGGCTATCTCTATGGAGCCTTCTGACGCCGATGTGAACAAGAGAGTGCCCGAGGAGGCTGCAAATGGAGCTGAGGGCACAATGACAGTTGTCCAGCAGACAGGTTCTGCTCGGACGGTGACTCAAACCATTGCGCCGATGAGCTTTGCCACCATTCTGCGGCGCCTGCCAGCACTGACTACCAAGGAGGGAGCCGACCAAACGGCTCTAAACTTTTGCTACGTCAACAGCAAAGTCAATCGCGCCGCACTGATCCGCGCGTTGGTAGAAGTGCCCCGCCGTCAGCAGTTCCTCATTCCCTTTTACGCACGGTTTATTGCGGTTCTACATCCGTACTTTCCCGAGATTGGCGACAGCGTCCTCGAGGAGCTAAGTCACGAGTTCCATTGGCTGTCGAAACAGCGGTTCAAGGACCTAATGGATACACGACTGAAGAACATCAAGTATATTGCCGAGCTGACAAAATTCAAGGTGGCTCCGTTGCACGTATCCTTTCGCTGCGCAAAGTCTACGCTTGAGCAGTTCCATGCACAAAACATTGAGGTACTGTGCGCTTTGCTTGAGGGCTGTGGCCGCTTTCTCCTGGCGCAGCCCGAGACGAGTGACCGCGTGTCATCGCTGCTAACGATTCTAATGCGTAAGCGTCGCGTGCTCAACTTGGATGAGCGAACCGGCTTACTCATTGACAACGTGTATCGCGCTTGCAACCCACGACAGGCGCAGGCTGAGCAGGTGGTCAAGTATCGCACGCCCTACGAGCGCTACATTCGCAAGCTTGTGTACGAGGACCTGACGCGCGGTACCGTTGACAGCGTGACTCTGCGACTGCGCAAGCTGCCATGGAATGGCCTGAGTAGCGAGGATCCTCAGCGCGTCAGGCATGCGCTTATCAGCTGCTTTAGCAAGATTTGGAAAACCAAGCACTCGAACGTCTATCTCGTCACAATGGTCGCGGGCGTTCTGGGTCGCCTGCACCCGTGGTTCCGTGTTGCCGTGATTGACGCAGTAATGGAGAGCATCAAGCTTGGTCTTGAGCGAAACATGTTCGCACACAACCAGCGGAGAGTGGCTGAAGCCCGCTATATTGGCGAGATGCTTATTTACAAGGTTGTTGACACCAAGGAGGTCATGGATCTACTGTATCTGTTGCTTAGCTTTGGCCACACCACTCCGTATCCGCTCCCTGGCCGTAGCTGCGAACACGATCTATCGGGCGACTTTTTCCGGATTCGCCTAGCGTGCACTATTTTGTCTACATGCGGACAGTACATACGTGGGGCTGAGGATCGGCTGGCGCTGGAGAGATACGGGCTATACCTTCAGCTGTACGTTCTGGCCAAGGATCAGCCACTCCCAGTTGACATCGACTATAGTGTCGAGAGCGTCTACGAGTCTGTATTTTCTGACAATAAGCGATACGAGACGTGGGCCGAGGCGGCGCGTGCTATGCAAGAGCTGGTTCAAGGCCAAGGCTCGGCCGATGGCAGCATGCCCGTCCAAGTGGCGACCCCCGAAGAGCCGGCTCTGAACATAGCAACGCCTGTAGATTCGCCTATCGAAGCCGACGACAATTCCGGCATTGATGTTGATGCCGATCTAGCCAACATCTCTGGCGTGGTGTCAGTGCAATCGCCTATTAGCGAGGATGTCTCTGACAACGAGTCGGACGAGTACGACGAGGAAGCTCACTTGGAGGCCCTGGAGGCCCTGCTCGAGAAGGAGGAGGAGGACCAGCTCGAGTGTGAGTTCAACCGACTTATGCTCGACTCTGTTGATACACGCAAGACAGAGCGTGTTAGCAAATTGGAAATGGGCATCCCTATGAATCTTCTGGGGCGCACGCCTGCACTGCAGACCACTGCTTCGTCCGAGAAGATCTTCAAGCCCGACGAAGCCGGGTCGGCCAGCGACAGCACTGTCGCCGCCACCGACGAGCAACTGGCTGACGAGCAAGGCGCGATGAAGTTTGCGCTGCTCATGGGCAAGAAGCAGCGCCCTGTGGTGCGCGAGGTCAATATCCCGATCGAGTCTGAGATTGCCAAAAAGATCCGGCTTCAGGAGGAGACTGCGCTGCGCGAGAAGGCGCACCTCAAGCGGTTCGTGCTAAACTACGAGCGGCGCGAGGCTGAGGAAGAGCAGCGGCAGTACGAGCGTGATCGCGAGAGGCTGTTGCTGGCGATGAGGAATCGAGTATCTGGCAACGGCAATGCGTCGGCCAGCATTGACTCGGTTCATCGGCAGCCACCGGTGCGTGTTGTTCCCGGAGCTATATATGTTAACAAGCCGCCAGCGCCCACATCGCGTCGGCGGCATGGCTCAACTGGTCCTCGCAAACCCACAGGGCAGCAGCAAGGTGCAACGCTAGTCCCAAAGGCCGCAGCTGACAGCGGACAGCGGTAGATGTGGTATTCTTGGCAGTTGGTCTGTGCGCAGCCCTTTCGCTTCTGCATTGTTTCCCATGCAGCAACATGTGCGCTTCATTGGCAGTGACAGTCGCTGGACATTGCTACTGCTCTCGTCCTGATTTCTTGTGACGTGTGGGTACTGCCAAGTTGGTGGAAGGCAGGCTGACCAGCGGCCAGTCAGCACTGCGATTATTCACTTGACTGTGTCGGGTGAGCAGCGAGCTTTGGCCAGACCTGCAAAGAGCGTGCAAAGTAAAAAGGGACACGAGTCTTGACTGCTAAAGCCCCGTGGAGAGTGCTGCATGTGGGGGAGAAGGCCATCCTCTTTTTTCTGCAAGTAAAAGTGCTTTCCTGCCTTTCATCCTTCTTTTTTTCTTTTCTACTATATCACTTTCTTTTTATTTCTCTCAATCGGGACAAAGGAGGTCACTACTTTTACATTTTGCGCTCCTCTCGCCAGGTCGATCAGCTATAATTAAGGAGCATCCTAGTGATGGAGCGCGTGTTCAAAGCCGTTATGCTTGGTGGTACGGGTGGTGGCAAGACGTCGCTGCGCAACTACTTTCTATACAGCAACCATACGGTGCAGTACACGCCGACCACCAACTCCGATTTTGTCTCGACATACATCACGCTGGACAATGAGGAGATGGTAGCCGTACAGATCTGGGACACGAGCGAGTGCAAGCCCGACTTGCCTACTACGCAGTCGCTTGCGCAAGACGCTGACGGAATTATGCTTGTCTACGACGGCAGCAGCAAGGCGTCATTACTTGCTTTAGAAAAACACTTGCTGACTATAGCTAAAGTCAGCCAAACTCGGCGAAGTAAGCTGCCCGTGGTGCTGGTACAGACTAAATGCGATCTAGAGGTCGATGACGAACAGCGAGATGAATGCAAGCGAGTCAAGGAGCTTTGCCAGTCGCGCTTGGAAATAGATGATATTCAGTGTATTGAGACGAGTGCTCGAACTGGTTTGGGCGTGGCGCTGGCATTCCAAACAATAGCCGAGCTATGTCACTCGCAGTGGCGCGGCGCTATGACGCCAGATGTGTCTGAGCGGCCGCCAAAGATGCGGCCTTCAAGGCATGGTGATCCAATTGCGTATAGTGCTTTTGAACTTGAGACTAGCTCTGGTGCAAAGACACGAAAACGGGATGGTACAACAGCCAAACGACTTGGGCAGAAGTTGCGTCGACTGTTCTGTTTTGCATAGCTGATTTTGAGTTGAGATAATGTACATTTATAACATCAACATTTGCCAATATTATTATTTTTACACCAGTGACACATAACTTGAGCAGCCGTTGTCAGTCGATTTAGGGAGTGGGGGGTTTCTTAGCCAACAGATATTGTACAGAAATATTACAAACAAATACCACTTCACATTTTTTTGCTATTCATGTCTGAATTTTTTGCTCGATTGAGCTCGGCCCAGCGAATCAAGGCGCAAGTATTCTCCTATCTCTGACGTGGATGTAGCGTCACATATTGCAAAACAATTGTCTGTGTGCTGACAATCGCTTTGTAAGGAATTATTTATTCGATTATTGTAGGCTCCGGGAGATCATTGCTGTGCTGACGCCATATGAGCTAGCTGTTGCTCGTCGAGAGCTGTTGCTTGTCAATGGCCAAAGGGCCGCATTTGATATTCTGTCATGCTTGCCCGCCGAAATTGTTCTCAATATATACAAATCGCTTAGTGCCAGCGACATCCGCGAGTGTAGCATGGTAGGTACAATGGCGTTCAAGTAATGGCTGTTGTCATGATGAAACTGTGGCTAATATGAATTCAATACATGTGCTACGCGGTTAGGTATGCAAGCGATGGCGTGCTATTGCCACTTCTGCCAATGTAGCTAGTGACCACCTCCAAATGGCCATGATTCGTACCGATATTCCACTAGCTGCCAAAAATGCACCTGTCGTTACCCTGCAGTGGCTTGCGGAGCGCGAGTGGCGGTGGGGAAGCGCGCGACCAGCATTTAGTGGCGCCATATCCGTCAAGTCTTATATCTCGGCAATAGCAGTCAGCAATACGTGGATGGTGCTGAGCAGCGAGCGCGCTCTCAAAGCCTGGCACATGAATGGCACTATGCGGCAGTGTATGAATGTCAGAGGGAACATGGCGCACCATATATCCATATGCCCATCCGAAGCGACAATGTTTGTATCTACGTACCTTCGCCAAGCAAGGGTATACTCGCTAGTAAACTTTGAAGTGCTGTTTGAGGTCTCGTCCGTTGCGGAGCCAATGTCCTATGTCGACATGTATCATAACTATTCGGTGGTGCTCAGAGGTCGCAATGTGGTAGAAGTGTACAAGTGGCAAGAGCAGACACTTGCAGCCCGGTTCGTTGTCCTGGACTCGCGAGTGTGTGGCATAAAGCTGTGTGCCAATAATATCCTGGTTGTGGCGACTACGGTATGGAACTTGTTTCTATACGATATTGAAACAGCCGAGCTTTTGCAGCAAATCGATGTGCGTGAATTTATCGAGACCAGGTTTATGACAGAGGCTGGTCCACCTCGGCTGAAGGCTTTGCATGGGATTCCGGGTGTCATTCGCATAGCAATATACTCGGCTCACGGATTCTGTGGGTTTACCGTAGAGCCTGAACGGCAGAGGTCTAGCTCGTTTGATATACGGAGGTATGGTGGCAGTAGGTTGCTTCTTGACGCGCATCTGGCTTTTAGACTGGCTATAGAGTCTTCGCCAGCAGCTCTGACAGTCAAAGCGATAGTTTCGTTGGCCGATGAGCGGTCAGCAAAGCTCACTGTTCCTAGGGCGTTCTCCATTGCTGACGGACGCATGCCACCTATGGATCAGGAGCCCGACGTCGTAGCCATGACTGACAATGCAGTGGCACTTGGATACAACAACGTAGGCGTGTCGGTGCTCCGATTCTCACCTGCGAGATCAATATCCGTTGATCCAGCCCAGTGATGAGACAGGCTGTGTCTATCTTTGGTTACTTTTGCAGAGTATCAAATTCATTTTTTATTTTTTATTTTATTTTTTATTTTTCATGTGGTGGTATTGGTAACTAATTGATGGATTCCACACGTCTCGATTGCGGCGGCAGTGGTCTGCTCGCTGCAAAACGGTACACAGGCCGCACAAACACATCGTTCACGACGCAATTCGACTTGTTGAGCTCCAAGATACAAATGCTCTCGCTAGCAACGCAATGTCGCCAGTACACAACGATCCGCTTACCTCGCTCTCAGGGATCGTTGCCCGTAGCATCGCTGACTGCATTGACGCTCTGGGGACGCACCATTCACTCTCTTTTGGCATTCACACCTCAGGACAGAGTGACCAGCATGGCACCTCTGCTGCGCATATCTGGCGCTGCTGGCTATCGCAACTACTCGACGACGAAGAACTCGATGTGGAGCAGTGAGGGTGAAATCACAAGGCTGGCGCAAAGCCCTTCCACAATTCCTCAGGCAATCGGCCTGTACCGAGAGCTACAGCCAACCTTGCCGTCACGATCGCTTACCCCGTGGATGCTACTTAGTCGCTGCTACGAGTTCAAAAGCTCAGACGAGCTGGAATGGCTCAGCCAGTCGATTCGTGTGCAGAGCGGACACAAACAGCAAAGTGTGCAAGAGCTGTTGATCTGCGCATATTTGCACCTGGGCCAGGAACAAAAGTTGCGCGAGTGCGTGGTCGGCCTGTGCATGCAGCCAGCGTATATCAGCTCGTCCACTATGTTGTTACTTTTGGTGGAGTTGCAAGGTACTCAGCCTGACCGCCAGCTGGCCTGCCGGCTGTGGGAAGCGCAGCTGGGTATCCCTGCATTTGTGCCGTCGCAGACCTGCGTTCAGTTAGCGCTAAAGACCGCCATGCACACGCAGCAGACAGACTTGGCAGTAAAGACTTACCAGCTAGTTCTTACGCAGCGCTGGCCAGGCATTCGGCTGGGATTCTGGGCCGACAAGGTCATGGTTTACGGCCTGGCGATCAACGGGCTTGCCACGGAGGCGATGGAGGTGGCTGTGGCTACGACCAACCACTTGGACTTGGATAACGACATTGTCGCTATACAGACTATTCAAAAGTACGAGCTTTTGCTCAAGGGGCTGAGTCGGCAGTTCAATGCCAGTATGGCTGAGGCGGTGTTTGACTATGTACGCAACGAGCTGCGGCTGTGGCCCACTGTGCCCATGTACACGTCACTGTTAGGCGTATTGGCATGCCGCAGCGACTGGGACAAGATAGAGACGTATCTGACGTTGATGGAAGCGGACGGCCACGTAATCCCGGAAGTGGTCTGGAAGCGCGTGCTGCTTGGCGTGGCGAAGCAAGGGCGCACGGATCTCTGCGACCAGGTGCTGGACATAATGGTATCGCGCGGGATACCACATACCTTTATTGTTGTGCTAGCGGCTATCGAGACATTTGCCCAGCGTAGGGACTACGAGATGGTTGCGCGTTGGTACCAAGTGATCTACAAGGCATTGGTGGCGCAATCGCGAAAGACTCACGCCGAGCAGCAGACCGTCAATATTGACGGAACCGTAACGCACAGCGGAATGAGCTCTGACGTTCAGCCTGATGTTATTGCGCCTGTTTCTATCCTGCAGCCCGAGGACTTTGTCGAGTATTTTATCCAGCGCAACGAGCTGGTGTGGCACCGGAGCGTCCTTGCGTGCCTGCTGGATGTCGTGGGCGAGATTGGCGATGCGCCGCTGCTGATGCGGATTTGGGAGGACATCTACGGATTCCACAAGGAGGTGCGTACGCTGCGTATGGCGCCGCATATGTATATGGCGCTGGCGAGGTCGCTGGTCCGGCACAATCTGCTTGGAAGGTATGAGAGCACATTGTGTATGTGGATCGGCGACGAGCGTAATGGGTTTTCGTTTAGCCAGCGAGAAGAGGCGGTAGAGTATGTCAAGCTCTGTCTCAACAGTCCTCAGCTGATCTTACAGCGGTCCAGACTGCGAATGAAGCTGCATGCGTCAGAGGGAGATGTCAAGTCGCAGGCAATAAATAAACCATCGCCGACCGATGCGATATCTCCAGACGGCGTTTATAGAAGCCCGTCTTCGCCGGCAACGCGTCAAGAATAACCATATACACTTTTCCATGCTGTACATATATAAATCCATTTAGCTATAACTCTATACACAAATGGGTTACCCGTGTGCTGGCTCGGCGCGTGCGCCAAAAATGAAGCGGAAGGGCCTGGTAGATTTGGTCGTAGTAGCGGCAATGTTGGGCTTTGTTGGCGTGGTTTCGGACTTGTGCTGGATGGCGGTGCTATTGGGTGGAAGAGCAAGTGGGCTGGTGAGCGTGACAATGGTCGTCAGCGTCGTGGCAGCTGATGTGCGATGCGAGCCCCTTACCGCCTTGCTGTTGGCAGCGATGTGGTCGCGCAACTGATGCTGGTATGATGACGGCGGCGTTGTTGCCGTGGTGGCCGTATCTGGAGGCGATGCAAGAGGCAAGTCGGCTGGTGGCGGCACAGGGAAAGAATACTGAAACTGAGAGCTATTGTCCTGTACATGGGCTCTACCACCAATGTTATTATCTTTGTCAGCGTCGATTGCGTAGGAAGCCGATCTGACGCCTCTGCCAGAGTTGGCAGCGACCTCGGACGATTCACCGGGTATCATGGCTGAGCTGCGGCTCCAACCGTTTTCTGTATGGCGACGACTGCGGCTATTACTCAAAGACACTTGTGGTTTCTGTTGCTGAGGCGGGGCGACCGGTGGATGTGCTAAAGCTCTGGGTACTATCCGGCGAGCTCTCTCTGTTTCCAGGTACTCGGACATGCCCACGCTAATAGCCGAATAAGTGGGGTCTGCAGCAATTCGCTGCATGCGGTAAGTCTCATAGTGGTGCTCATCGGTCCATACTTCGAGGGAATGGCGGAACGAGTGGAATAAAAGGTCGACTAGCAGCGCAAAGTCGCAGTGTTTGTCGTTGGTTATCTGTAGGTTGCCACAGCAGAGCTCGCGGATCAGCGACACTTGGCGCTTTTGGTGTAAGCGTTTAATAGTCACAGTGTCGGTGCGTGTGGCCAGTGAATATACAGACGACATGGAGTCGTTGAGATAGCGACTGGTGTGGCGAGTGCGATGACCGGGGGCGCCATTCGCAAGAGGCTCGGCGGTGGGGGCGCGGCGGTCGCGGAATATGCCCTCAGTGATCATGGTTGTGCTCGAGCATATGCGGTTATGCTCAGTGGCCAAAACGCGCCAGTCAGTGACGCTAACCCTGCTCTGGGACGTCTGGTACTCTGGCAGGCGCATTTTCTGCCATTCCTCTACATGCTTACTGCCACAGAGTTTGAGCGGCATCTTGCGCAATACTATTTTACGCATCTCCCTTGCCATTGCTCTCTCCTCGCGAGACTCCCTATAACCCGTAGAGTTTGATGGGTAGTCGCTAAAGTCATAGAGTTTGGCTGGTACTATTAGGTCGTGAGCTTGGGCAAAGAACTCTCGGTCGTTAAATACTTTGAGTTCTGCCTTGTCCATAGTGTCGCATTTGCCGACAGCCAAAATGACGTTGGCGAATTGGGCTAGTTTGCGGATAGCCATAACGTCTATTTCGGAAAGCGCGTTGACGGCAAAGTCCAGACGGTGACTGAGAGAATCTGTTTGGGCGCTCGAATAGACTGGCGGCGGCAGCATATAGATAAGTGCGTGGATGTGCGAGGCGGGTGGCATCTTGCTGCGCTGCGGTTTAATCTCGTCGTCCAGTGTGGCTTGCAACCGACGCTCAATCTCTCGCGAAATAGTGTTGATGGTAGCTGTGGCAGCAGCCTCGTCAAAGCTGTCTATCCCAGGTGTGTCGATGAGCTCGACGCAGATGGGGTGGTGGCGGCTGAGATCGCGGATACGTACTCGGCAGCGGCGGATCTCGGCAGACCCCGAAAGCGAGTCAAACACGCAGAATGGATCAAGTACCTCCTCAGCCGAGAGCCCTGGCGATGTCGATGATATTGACGGAACCGCTGGGTCATCAAGATAAGGAGAGTCGCTGGGAAACATCACTTTGTCGCCCTCCGATAGAGCCTCTATTTTGAGCGAGTAAAAGGAGTCGCACAAAGTTTGGAGGAACGTGGATTTTCCTACTCCGCGGCGGCCGGCTACCATGACGTTGAAGGACTCGGGGGCGTGACGGCGATGCGAAAGGCCGCGCTGCAATAATTCTAGGCGCGGGTCGCCTGTCCTGGCACCTGTACAGAGTCGCCTATCTTCAGCCATTGTATGTGTATATGGTAGTAGTTGGAGGGGGGGAGGTATAAGCACCGACGGACCCACACACGCCGTGTTAGTAACAACTACAAAAAATATATATAATAATAATAAAATGCAGGAGAGAGAGAAAAAAGAGAGAGATGAAGAGGGACTAGAAACGCATTTCCGATGACCAAGGAGGAGGCTGAGGAAAGAGTGCGCGCTTTAAAGCAAAGCTGTGCGAACGAAATAGGAAAGCGCCACGGTCACTCTCCATGTCTGAAATGCCTGTTTGGGCCGTTGCATCTTCGTCAGCCCTTTTATGCAGGTACGTTTCTGGGCTTGTTCGCAAAAAAATACATATATAGACAATGGGTGTTTTTTCTTTCTGACCAAATATAAGGCGGGCGGCCCCTGGATACCCAGGCGCCCAAAACAAATTGTATGTGACGTTGTCACAATTTCAGACACTGCGTCTCTTGCATACTGCGCCTATTGCAGAGCCAGTATATCTCCTCTTTTCTTTCACTCTAGAGAGTGGGTACGCCATAAGACGATATAAAATAGACAAGAGCGAGCACGCAGCAGGTTTGCATACATTTACATTATTGCTTGAATAGGCGTCAGCGCGTATTGTCCCTGGGGCAGCAAGTCGAGACGCATATGGTGGTACTTGAATAGGGACTGGCGATGACTGACGGAGACAAGCGTGATTCCGGCGTCAACCAGCGCCTGGTACACACTGGCCTCCGCAGCAGCGTCCAATGCGCTCGTGCATTCGTCGAGGATGGCAAAGCGCGGCCGCCAGAACAATACACGCGCAGCTGATATCTTTTGCTGCTCGCCAGGCGACAGAACCTTCAGCCAGAACTGCACCGGGTACGGACGGTCGTAAGCCAAGTGGTCCGCCCCCGACGCCCCGGTAGCCGAGCTGATCCGGCCTACCAGCTGAGCCAGGCCCACGGCGCTCAAAATCCGGGCCAAGTCGGCATCGCCACAGACACGCACAGAGCCATTGTCGCCCCGCTGCTGGCCCGGGTAGCTCAGCTGCTCGCGCAGGCTGCCAGCGACAATGTAGGCTGTCTGCGGCAAGAAAAACAGCTCGCGCCGCGGAACCCGCACGCTGCCCGCAGCTGGACGCCACAAACCACACAGAGTACGCAGAACCGACGTCTTGCCCACGCCATTCGCACCGGTGATGATCAGCGACCGGCCCGCAGCCACGTCAACAGTCAGCGCCGACACCAGCACTTGCTCGCCGCTGGGCGTAGACACCGTGACGTTCTCCGCCACTATCCGCATATCATCATCGGCGGCATCCTCTTCCTGCTCCTCTGTATCCTCGACCCGGTCGACCTCCTCCCACAGCTGCACGATACGTGCCGTGTACCCAGCAATGTCGGTCAGCTTCTTCGCCTGCTCAATGACGACGGAGAAGCGGTAGATCAGATACATCGACACAAAGGCATTCATGCTGACGATGCTGCTCAGCTCAGACCCCGTCTTGCCATCGTACTTGCCCAGGAATATCGGCACCGCAATGATGGCATACGAGACAGTGGCCCCCAGATAGGAAAACACCTGCGTGATCAGTCCAAGCCAGAACTGCCTCCGCAGCAATACGTGCTGCACGCCGATGACGCGACCCAAGGCAGCATCGGCCGCAGCGCGCTCGCGGTCCTCGCCGGCAAAAAAGGCTATGGACTCGGCGAACTCCGTAATACGGACCTCCTGAAACCTCAGATTGCCTTCCTCGCGCTCTTGGTGGTACACGCTGCGGA
The DNA here is from genome assembly GCA_027577415.1 of Coemansia sp. RSA 922. Lineage (NCBI taxonomy): Eukaryota > Fungi > Kickxellomycota > Kickxellomycetes > Kickxellales > Kickxellaceae > Coemansia > Coemansia sp. RSA 922. The sequence continues at coordinate 7,625 of JANBQS010000192.1, read as the reverse complement.
TGATCGGCGGCATGACCGCGCGAGTGCTCAGCACCCCAGCCACAAAGTACGCGTAGATAGCCAGCGGACCCAGCGGACCGGCCATGCTCCAGCACCGCACAGTATAGTACACTATGAGGAAAGGCGCTATCAGGAGCTCGGCCAGTATTGTGGCGATGCTCGATGCCAGGCGCTCGACGTCCTGCGTAATGCGCTGGTCGGGGTTGTCGACAGTGCCACGGCTGACCGTCTCGTAAAAGGCCCGAGCTCTAATATAGCGCCGGTGAGTGTATGTGGTCAAGGCGCTGCGCATCATCACACCCAGAGCTGCTGCTCCATAGTCTAGGGCGGCGCGTGATGTTCCGGCTGCGGCCACAACCGCCATGCACCGCAGCAGCAGCGGGAAGAACGCCTTTACGTCCTTGTCGCCCAGCACCTTGTAAAACTCCGAGGGCAAGCGGCCAGCGTAGTAGAATACGATTTCTGCGCACAGCTTCCCGACCAGCAGCGCGCCACAGCCCAGCCCAATGTACCTAGGTGTCTGGCTCCGCTGCAGCACGCCGAATATTCGGTACAGACGGCGCAGCATCACCAAGCCGACGGCGTACTGGTATCCATTGTTAGCGCATTTATCTGATGCCTGTGTGTATTGATCCTCAGGGCCTTGCGATATAAGCGGCTGGAAAGCAGGCGTGTGCATTTCAAAGTCTGACATTCACTCGACAAGAAAGAAATACACTATGAAAAAGAGGAATAAAAAAGACAAGCTACGTCCCAGCCCAAGGCACGGGAAGGCCGCAAAAGTCAACTCTTCATTTGTTCGATGTCGCAGATAAGGCCCACGTGACTTGTCAAATTAATAGCTCCGCTCGCACTGGCACTCGCAGCCAGGAACTGGGCATTCGGCGTGCGTAGAAAACCAGTCGTGGACGTGCGCAGCATGGCCGCCGTGGCCACAGGTCTGGCACCAGGAGAACCACTGCGTAATGTCTGCCGCGTGCTGCTCGTTGACGACGATAGGCGCCCCGAGGGTCATTCGGCAGATGATGCAGCGGGGCAGCGGATTGGGGCACTTTGGGCAGAACGTGTTGAGCAGCCTATTTTGCGTGTTGGCTGCCTGAGCTTGTGTTTGCAAAGGAGACGGAGCAACAGCTGCCGACGGCTTGCTGCTCAGGCTCTGGTGGCAGTACTGGCAGCGCAAATCCGCAGGGTGCACTGCGATGTCGCTAGCCACCTTGGACATGTGTGGCAGCCCACGCGTGACGCGGTGCGAGGCGTGCGCAATGTCAAACAGGCATCGGATGTTGAACATCCGCCACATGTTGAGCAGGTGCCGGTACGAGTAAATCCAGTGCTCAGCGGCATCCTCCACTGTGGTGACAGGGTCAAACACTGTCAACAGCGCAGCAGTTTGCACGTCGGCCGTGGCGTCCACGTAGTTTTGTGTCAGCACGCGCCCGGGGTTTGAAATCCCCGTAACGATCAGCCCGTCGAGAGAGCCGGCCTGAACAGCGTCGCGCCCGGTTTTGACCAGGTAAGCCATCAGCTGGTCGTCGTCAAAGTACCGCAGGGCAAACGCCAGCCGCCAGCTCAGCGGCAACCCAGACATGTGGCGGATAACGGCATGCCAACTGCCAGTAACCAGGAATGCAAAGATCATTTGCAGGTGCGGTGACGCGTACATGTCACCGGGCGCCGAGTCGGCTTCGGCAGAGAACGACCGCGCTAGGAGTGCCGAGTCGCTGAGCTGAGCCTTGAACATAAACGATAAGAGCTTTTGATCCGACGATGGACTCAGCTCTAGCGACTGTAAACAGCGCCGGTGGTTACCATACACAAATGACACGGCCGCGGCCGTAGCATACTCGCGCGCCGCCTCCAGCGTGCGAATGTGCTGCTCGCGAATCGGTCCGTCCAAGCCCCACCCGAGATACGATAGAGCCAGCTGCCGCTGCCCCGCAAGTCGCGTAGTGGCTGTAACTTGCTGGCGCGCACGTCCCGCCTCAATAGGCGCCAGAGTGTACAGGTGCGTCAAATGCCTACGACGCAGGCGCATAACATCATACACTCCAAGGAAGCTGATGTCGGATCCGTATCCAATGTTGTATGACCCTGTGCTGCGCCGGATGTCGGCATCGCGGATCCACTGCCACAGGTCGCGCAGCGCAGGGTCCTTTGCCAAATGTGCGTTACGTTCAGCATCCACACTGTATCCACGTAATGCGCGCAGTCGCATAACCCTTAGAATGTCATCCATCGGGGTAGAGAGCTCTGTGGGGTAGAACGTAGACGGGGCTAACGACGGTGCTGTGACTGTGCTAACAGTACCAGGTCCATGGGACTGCTGTTTACTCCGCGACTCTGTCAGCTCGCACACTTCAGGCACTTTGGCGTGCAGGGCTTTCAACTCGGTGTTGGTCTTTGCATAGACGCCACGCCAGTTAGTCGCCACGGCCACGTCGTCGCGGCAGCTTACCGCAGCAGCACGCGGCATGGGCAGAGTACGACCCAGCAGCAATCCAGTAGACGAGCAAGTCACTAGTTGATCTCGGCACTGCGCCGCATGCGAAGCCGCGGGCGGCACCCACAAGAGGTCAACGGCGGGACTGCCAGCTGGCGACGTGGAGGTGCGCTCAGACCACACATGAAGGCTGGCGGGCGGCGGCTGGGCGGACATTGCAGTTTGGTCTTCATCGTAGCGGTCCTTGGCACACGAATCGTCGAGGAACGCGCTGGCTGTCAAGCGGGTTGCCGCATGAGTACGATTGTCGTCGTACTCATTGACTGAGAATACTGACACTTCACTGCTGCCGCCGCCTACTGCAGCCACCATGCCACTGCGCCGGGTTGAGAATCGTACGCGCGTCGCTTGAGCACCCAGTGCCAGCGTATGCAGTGGACTCAGGGCCCAGCGGATGTCCCACATATACGCCGTGCCACGTCGGTCGTGAGCCATGTAGCGCAAGCTGTTGAACGGGTCAAACTGCAAGTCGTAGATCGGCCCTGTCGCTGCCGACGCGCCCATGCCCTCCGAAATTGGCACATACAATACCCTTGACCCTTTCCTGCGCTCGCGCAAGTCATACCACCGGATTGAGCTTCGTGTGCGCTTGGACGCTACAAGTATGTCGTCCGCCGAACCAGGCACCCAACACAGCGAGGTCACACCTGCGCCACCACCAGGGCCAGCCCCGCCAACGCCACCGCCACTGCTGTCTCCGCCGCCTACAGACGACGCTGTCGATGGGTGCCGACTGTGTTTCGGCGCTACGCCTTCATTCGCGCCTGACGCTGACCCCAGCAGCTGTCGCACGTTTGCTCCGCGCGTAATGTCATGAATAATTAGGCTCGACCGGCCCTCGCGGTGGTCAAACCCGCACGCAAGCAGGTCGCTGTGCAGGCCGTTGAACTCGAGCGCCCGGCTTACTCGCTCCGACGCCCCGTACACCACCGACTGACAGAACGCTGTCTGCCCTGCACCATCGGCCTCTCCATCGTCGTAAGGGTGAAACTGTAGTCCCACTTCGCCAGCCACATTGCCCACTGCCATCAGGCTCATGTGTCGGGCCTCTCGTGGAAACGCCGCTAGCGACGTCACGGCATGACGCATAGGCCGGAAACTTACGCTCTCAAACTTTGCCGCCGCCATCGATCCGTCCTCTCCTAGCCCAGCTCCCAGTTTGTAAATGCGGAGTCCTGCCTCGCTTCCGACCGCAAATCGGCATTTTGTCTCGGGCTGCATCCAGCACATTACTGGCAATCGTTGTGAATCCATTGTGATATTAAAGTCTAGCGTACACCCGTCCAAATCGCCTGCCAACTGTACGCTCTCTAGACAAGCAAAATAAAATAAATAAAATAAAAATAAAAGTAAAATGCGTAAACTGTTTTTTAAAATCAGTGACAAGCCTGTGAGGTAAGCATCTTCATAATCATGATTATGCACGAGTAAATCGGAAATCAAGCAATCTTATTCACGCAATTGGAAAATATCGGCCCACATGTACATGCAGATGTTGGCCGAACACCTATTTAATTTACCGTTTTGATTAGGGCAACCGCCGCCACACTCATCGACGGTGTTGTTGTCTGTGCTTGCCTCGGTAGTCCTCCCAAGAGAAGAGCTCCGTCGCTGAACTATATTCCTCAGCGACAGTCCCCAGCCCAACATTGCCAACAAGCTTAAAAAAGAATAGCGATGATTATGATGATTATGCTATGTGTGTTTGTCTGTCAGACGAAAAAGAAAAATATAGCAATACAAGTATTTTCCAAAGGGAAGCTCGAAATAAAAAATAAAAAGTGGAAAGGTGCGTCTGTCCCTTGCTGCTTTTATAGCCGTGATGCAGGAGATTCGGTTTCCCTCTTCGGTAATCGTGGCACATCCATTCCATGCCAAAGCAATCACACGTACCATGCACATCCTATTACCTCGAGGCCACCGACAGAACAAAAAAAGAACCTCTCTTAATTTCCGCAAACCCCGTTTCTGATACGCTGCAGTCGCACCACTCTGAGCACATCGGATGTAATGATAGACACAAAGGTGGCTTTTGCTTTCGGCACTTTGCATTTATTAAACCAGACAAAATGAAAACCCTGCAAACGTTACTAAAATGCATATTGACGGAGTAGGTAAAAATTAGATCGTCCCGCTACCAACCTCCACCACCCACAGCTGACTGCGGATCTATTCCCCACCCAACGACCGGCACATGTGCTACTGGCAGCACCACCTGCTGCGCGTTGGATGGCACAGCATCGTTCATTTCGATATCAGCGGGCATGTCTTGCTTCTTGGGCTTGGGCTTGCTGCTAGTGCCATTCGGTCGTCTTGCATCATTGCGTCTTGTATCCGAACGCCTGGCTCTGCTCCGGCTCCTGCTGCTACTCACACTCGGGCTCCTACTTCTACTGGCATAGCTGCTATCCGAATCGCTGCCACTGGCGCTACTACTGGATACACTCTCGCTTCGGCTCCTGCTCCTGCTGTCAGCACGGCTCCTATATCGAGTCTCCTCGCGCTTGCTAGACTGTGGCTTGGCACTATCCTTCTTCTTGCTGCTACGCCTGCTGCTACGCCTCAAAGGTGACGCTGAGCGAGACCTGCTACGCGCGCGCCGGCTGCTGCGGTGTTTGCTCCGCCGACTACGCTCTTGGTCACGGCTGCGGCTGCGCGACCGTTCGCTGGATGGCGAGCGCGACATTGAGCGATCGGCGGACCTCCTCTTTGACGAGGAAGCTCCGGCACTGCCGCTCTTGCGGGACTCAGCATTCTCTTCGTCCTTGTCGCCAGCAGTCCCAGGAGGCTTGATGGGTTCCAGGTTAACCCGGGTGCGCGGAACGCCCTGCTTGCTAAGGAATTGGCGCAAGCCATCACGCTCAGGCGAGTAAGGGTCAGACTCTTGCTGATCGCTGGTCAGGGTGCGTGCTACCTGCTCGCCCAAAACCATCATTACTTTGGCAATAGAGACGGGCGTTCCAACTATCTCGACCACGCGCTCGCGGCTGTTCGCAATGCGCTCGCGGTAGACATAGACACGACGCGCACCACAGCTTATGCGCGTGTTGATGAGCGTCTCGCTCTTCTGCCCAATGATCGCACCACATGTCTTGTGCGGAATCAGCAGCCGCATGGGGACGAATGGCTTGGCCACGTCGACATCCTCGTTGCCGCGCCCTCGAGTCTGAGGCGGGTACTCGACGTGCATGCCTTGGGAGATAAAGTGCTCGGCCAGCTCCTTGAACGCCTAAGCATGGGAGGATGAAGAGAAGGGTGGTAGATATGTAGGATATGTGTCAATGAGTAGAGGGTAGGAGGAGGCAGATGGAGATGTTCGTGGTGAGTGCTGGCAGATGCGACGAATAGTGATGAAGGCAGTGTGGCTCGGTAGCAGCAGCAGCAGCACAAGTGGCTGCGACGGAATAAGGTGTTAGGAGGCTTGATGTGGAGTGCGGGCATTCCACTTTGGCAGCACGGGGAATGGGACCAGGTGGTCATTGCGCCACTGCTGGCGCAATGGAGCAGGTGCTTGACTCTGAGAGACGCGTAGGTCGCTTGTCTCTAGCAGAGCTGGACAAGGAACGACGAAGACACTCTCACATATCGCAAAGTGACGATACAAGAATACAAGCAGACATGGACAGGCAAAGACAATAATGGCCACTCAGATCATAAATAGAGGGATGACGATGCTTACCTCTGATACATGTTTAACGGTGCCCTTGATAACAAGGATGCGGTCCTGGCGGTCGTTAGTTTCATTGGAGATGCGCCAGTCAACGTCCGGCATGGCCCGTCGCAATTTGGTGAGATGAGCACCGCGCAATCCAATAATGATACCGCCGTCTTCGTACGGGAAGACACACCGCATGCTGATTTTGTCGCGAGACGTCGATTGCGACCGTGAGCGGCGGCTTTCGCGCTTCCGGCTACTACGCTGCGAGCGGCCCGTGCGGCTACGCGACTGACTTTCCTCACGGTCACTCTTGCCCCGCGTTCTCGAGCGAGACGGTGATGCCGAGCGACCCCTCGACCGCCGGTGCTTGGCTGGAGAGGGCGACCGCGACCGCGAACGGCTACGGCTGCGCTTGCTACGTCTGCTGCTCTTATGGTGGTGGCGGTGGTGCCAATGCCGGCTGCCGCTTCTCCTCCTCCTCCTGCTGTCTCTATCCCTATCTCTATCCCTCGAGTCCCGTTTGTCGCCCCGCCTGCTGCTTCCACGATCACGCTTCGACGAGCCCTTGGCATCGGCCATCTCGACATCCTCGCCCTCTTCATCTTCATACCCGCCGTTGCCGTCGTTGGGGGAGGCTCCAGGCGTGCGGAGCGCGACACTGCGCCCCCTCTTCTTACCAGCACCACTGTTGTCGGCTTCAGCATCGGCTCCAGTGTACTCGGTCTTTCCTAGATCGCCAGTGCGCAGAAGCATGTGCAGCTCCTCAAGCTCCGTCTTCTGGTCATTGAGGACAGCAGCCTCCGCCGGCTTTGCGTGACCCCGCTTGCTCTGGTAATCCGACAGAGAAAAGCGCTTAGGCCCCTCACTCATCGCTAAATTGTAATGTACAATTGAGTACGTCTAGAGTATATATAAATAAACGACACTGGTTCGAGATACAAGGAATCTAAAGAGGATTACCAAGATTTTTTGACAAATTCAATGTGAACAGACGTAAAAGTTTGTTGTTATTTTTTTTTTTGGCCGTACCTCCGTCCACAACCCACCACCCAATCGGTGGCGCGTCTACACTTTCCATTGGCGGCTCAGCTCGCTCCGTAGAGCCGGCGAGCCAAACACTCGCGACTCCGGCTCGCAGCAGGGGCCTGATTTGGAACATGAATGCCGTGGGATGCGGGGGTATCCCACCCCACATACTTTTGTATTTGTCCACACCCTCTCGGCCAGGTTTGCCCCCCGCATATGCGCAGTCGTATTTTTATCAGTCAGGCAGAAATAGAGAATGGCTTCGTTGCCCTCCCCCCATCGTCGTCGTCGGCGTCCTTTCACTTTCCTACCTTTTCTGCACTCTCCTTCGTTCATTCTATATTTAAACCCGTTTAGTAAATCTTGGCTATATCTGACGCTCTAGCTTCGTATGACGTATTTGGCCGAGCACATCCGCTCTCGCCTGGGTTTTACGGCCGC
>JANBQS010000191.1:0-27330 GCA_027577415.1 Coemansia sp. RSA 922 | reverse complement strand
AACATGGTCCAAGTGCAAATGAGAGAGAGAATATTATTATTTTGAGATAATTTTTAAATAAAAGAACAAGAGTTTTCCGAACGCGTACCAACAACCTGAATCAAACATATCAGGATCAGCTCTTGATCGCTGTAATGACTGCGCTGATGCCTGCCTCGACCGAGCCCTCAGTGTTGTCGTCGCCTGCCAGCGTAGCATCAATCGCCATGTCAAATGTTGGCGCGTAGTCGTTAAGGTACGCGTGCTCAGGAATGTCCTTTGACGCCGAAATGTCCTGCTCTCCGGCCGCAACTGCTGTTAGCCGCGTCCAGCAGCGCGCTACATTGGCGTTGTTGTACCCGCCACCGCCCAGCAGCAGCGTCGGCAGCTTCCATGCGAGGACCACTTGGACCGCATCCACGAATGCCTGTCCAGTCAGGTTGAAAATCTTGTGTGGGTCGCCCGCCAGCCCATCGCACCCGCACTGTACCACCACCGCTCCCGGCTCAAAAGCCTCCACCGCTGCACTAGCCACCGAGTCAAACACGCGCCTAAACACAGCGTCGCTGGCTCCACGTCGCAGCGTAGCGTTGATGCTGTGCCCAACGCCATGGCCCTTGCCCTCGTCTGCTGCTCCACCGGTGTTTGGATAGAAGCCCCGGTCGTAGTGGTGAATCGACAATGTTGTGACCCTGTTGCTGTACACAAATGCGTCCTGTACTCCGTCACCGTGGTGCAGGTCGAGATCAATGTACAGCACTTTGCCAAACCGTGCCTGCAGCTTGAGAATCCCCAGCACTGCATCGTTGATGTAGCAGAACCCAGCCGCTCGACTACGCTGCCCATGGTGCCGCCCGCCTTCCCAGTGCATGGCCACTCGCGTGCTTCCATCAATTAGACACGTCGCAGCCGCAAGCGTTCCACCAGCCGCCATTCGCACATGCTCCTCCATCCCCTCAAATACTGGGCAGTCATACAGAAGTCCAAACCGCTTCAGCCGGTCGTCATCGTCGTCACTATCGCTATCCGAGACGTTGGATGTGGCCTCGGGATGCAATAAACACTCAATGTACTCCTCTGAGTGGAACTCTGTCAGCTCTGCATCCGTCGCTGCTGCTGCTTCTACTATTCTGACTTTATCGCACAAGCCAAATGCTTCGATCAGTGCATGCACTCGCGTTGCTCGGCCCGCGTTAGGCGGTAGACCGTCTGCTGCGCATACTCCCCTGGCTGATCTGATAAGTACTGCACGGTGGCTGGCTGGAATCATTGCTAAATAAATAATGTCCCGCACCAAGTACCACTACATCCACCTCCCCCCTGCGTTCTAGCGCTATAAAGGCGAATACTACTTGTGGGTATGTACTGGATCCAACATTAAAAGAAAGTGTATTATTTAAGGCTGTCGTATTGCTGTCAACAGTTGTGCAATCTGCGATACGCCGCCAGGTCGCTGATTGTCACTAGCTTCAGACTGTGCTCTCTGGCAAACGCAATGCAGTCGTTCCGTCTCTTCATTGTGCCGTCGTCGTTGACTAGCTCACACAGCGCGCCCGCTGGGTTCAGCCCTGCCAGCCGCGTAAGATCAATCGCTGCCTCTGTGTGTCCGCCGCGCTCCAGCACTCCGTTCTTCCGTGCGCGCAGTGGCAATACATGTCCCGGCCGCCGCAGCGAACTAGGGCTCTTGACACTATAGTCGCCCAGGATGCAGATGGTCTTTGCCCGGTCCGCCGCCGAGATCCCTGTCGTCACGCCCTCGGCTGCATCGACAGAGACAGTGTACTGCGTACGCAGAGGGTCGGTGTTTTCCTTGACCATCAATGGCAGGTCTAGCTCGTCCAGCCGATCGGGGTGCATCCCCACGCAAATGTACCCGCTGCTGTACCGGATAGTGAACGCGAGCAGCTCCGGCGTGGCCTTTTCCGCTGCAAATATCAGATCGCCTTCGTTCTCACGATCCTCGTTGTCCATGACCACGACCGCTTTGCCATCGCCTACGAACAGGGTAGAAAAGATAAGGGTGTACTTAGCATGTGACAGTTATGTGAGCTGATTGGAATAACCTCCCTTTATGCACTTACGGATAGCCTCAAGCGCCGATTCAATCGTATCAAAGTCTCTGGCGCTAGTTATGCCATTAGCTCCAGCTCCGACAAAGGGAGTGTTAGAAGAGGTGTTGGGAGTTCCACTGCTTCGGCCAATCTGTGCGGGTGGCGACATGGTATTCAGATACGTGGAGGTAACTTGATTGGTTATTTGAGGTTGGGGGAAATACAGTAGAGCTAGAAGGTGACAGGCGTTTAAAGAGTTGAAAAGTGATAAGAGGTTAGAAGAGAGAGGGCTGCGCGGGGAGCTTTCCTTGGCTTATAAGCGATTGTGTAGCCCGTGGCGAGCTGAGCAATTCACGCAAAACCTCCACACGCTTGGCCATATTAATAATCTGATCACAGAGCCTGGCCTGGAGATGACTAAAGCCTCCATTATTTGTGATCATTCCAGCTGGGCTCAGCAAATCAAATCATCTCTTGTCAGTTTCCGCGCCCCCCCCACCTGTCATCATCATCCTGTCAAAGCTTTATAAACTGACACGAGTACACAGACCCCATCTCTCCTTCTCTAATCTCTTTCATCTTGCTTCTCCTCTATCTTTTTCTCTTAAAGTAACTACTGATTATAGCATACAATGACCACCATTCTCGACCAGCTCAAGCAGTACACCACCGTCGTCGCCGACACGGGCGACTTTGAGTCCATCGCTCAGTACAAGCCAACCGACGCTACTACCAACCCCTCGCTGATTCTGGCTGCTGCTGGCAAGGCCCAGTACGCCCACCTCATCGACGAAGCTATCGAGTGGGCCAAGACTAATGCCACCACCGTTGATGACCAGGTCGAGAAGGCCTTTGACAAGCTGCTGGTCAACTTTGGCTCCAAGATCCTGGAAATCGTACCTGGCCGCGTATCGACCGAGGTTGACGCCCGCTTCTCGTTCGACAAGGAGGCCAACGTCCGCAAGGCACGCGAGCTTATCGACTTGTACAGCTCGGTGGGCATCAAGAAGGAGCGCGTCTTGATCAAGATTGCCTCGACCTGGGAGGGTATCCAGGCCGCCCGCGAGCTAGAGGCCGAGTACGGCATCCACTGCAACCTGACTCTCCTGTTCTCGTTTGCTCAGGCCGTTGCCGCTGCGGAGGCTGGCGTTACGCTCATCTCGCCGTTTGTCGGCCGTATCCTCGACTGGTACAAGGCTGACACTGGCAAGAACTACGCCTCGCACGAGGACCCCGGCGTGTTGAGCGTCAGCGCCATCTACAACTACTACAAGCAGCATGGATACAACACCATTGTCATGGGTGCATCGTTCCGCAACACAGGCGAGATCAAGGAGCTGGCTGGCTGCGACTATTTGACCATCTCGCCTCAGCTGCTCGGCGAGCTCCAAAGCGAGGAGGCTGATCTGCCCCGCCGTCTGTCGCCCGAGGCTGCCAGCGCTGCCGATGCTCTTGAGAAGGTTACCTTTGACGAGGCCAACTTCCGCTGGGCTCTCAACGAGGACCAGATGGCCACTGAGAAGCTCAGCGACGGTATCCGCAAGTTCAACGCCGACGCCGTCAAGCTGCGCAAGATCCTTCGTGAGAAGCTGTCTGCCTAAGTAGCTTGTTTACGCATTCTTTATTTTTTTTCTACTTCTTTTTTTAGTCAACACGATCTGTTGGCAACAGCACCAATACGTGAGTCAGCAGCATGTATCCAGGCATATCCGATATCCCAGTATACGGATGCAGGTCTGCTTGCCTCCCAGCACCTGTGTGGGAATTACCCACGCTCGTACTCTTGGGCTATCATCGCCTGAACCAACACATTTGTCATAAGCTCTGAGCAATACTCGGTCCTTATGAGCTGACAGAGTACTAGCGGTGTCTTCAGGGCTTTGGTTCGTGTGGTTGCTATTGGCTGACAATCCTCCGTTGGGGTCGTCCTCACCTGTCGGAGACTTTTGGCGGATGCATCGTGTTCTGTAAGCCCTACACTAGTGCGATGATAAGCGAGATTGCGGATCGGGGGAAGCTTCTTGTCTCTCCCACAGCACGCGGATTAGGGATGTGCTTGGAGTGATTACTAAAAGTAGCCGTTATCTGACACACGCTTGGCTGTGGCGGAGAGAGAGCCTAGGCTGCTGACAACTGCTACTTGAGCTCACGAGCAAATCCTCCCTCTGCGCGCCCTTCTCTTCTTCGTTTACTATCTTTCTAGTTGCTTAAATATACGTTATTACTACCTGTCTTTGACCCTGTTGTCTTTCGAGTCATTACACAACTACAGCCGTACGTGCCTCTCTTTCTTTGCTCGCACCCTTACCACTGCTTGACGTACAACATATAGCCATGTCGTCCTCCGCCGTCGCTGACTTTGGCCTTATCGGCCTTGCCGTCATGGTACGTTAATGCAATGAATACACACTGCCCCCGTTATGTGCCAACAACTGGCATTTCTTCCTTGAGCACGCTAAGGTGCACAGACCTGGATATTTGGATATACAAGCGATGCATCTTGGCTCTCTGTGCTTGACTTCTGGGTCTCCAAAGATGATAATGAAGTTGCTAAACCGACTATGTATGTTCCCTTATCCAACTCGCTGTTTACTGCAAAGCATATAGGGCCAGAACTTGATCTTGAACATCAACGACCATGGATTCAAGGTGTGCGCCTTCAACCGCACTGTCTCCAAGGTCGACCACTTTCTCGCAAACGAAGCCAAGGGCACCGAGGTTATTGGCGCTCACTCGATTGAGGAATTTGTTGCCAAGCTGAAGCGTCCTCGCAAAATCATGTTGCTCGTCAAGGCCGGTGCTGCCGTCGACCAGTTTATCGACATGCTGCTTCCTCATCTCGAGGAGGGTGACATTATCATTGATGGTGGCAACTCGCACTACCCTGACACTCAGCGCCGCTACGAGGACCTGACGAGCAAGAAGATCCTATTCGTCGGTTGCGGCGTGTCTGGTGGCGAGGAGGGTGCCCGCTACGGTCCCAGCCTTATGCCTGGCGGTAACCACGAGGCATGGCCTCATCTCAAGCCGATCTTCCAAGCAATTGCTGCCAAGGCTCCCGATGGCGCCGCCTGCTGCGACTGGGTCGGCGAGGGCGGAGCTGGTCACTTTGTCAAGATGGTTCACAACGGCATTGAGTACGGAGACATGCAGCTGATTTCGGAGGTTTACCACATCTTCCGCGACGGCTTGGGATTCTCTGATGACGAGCAGGGCGATATATTCGCAAAGTGGAACAAGGGCGTCCTTGACTCCTTCTTGATTGAGATTTCCACGGATATCCTGCGCTTCAAGGATGCCGATGGCCAGCCCCTGCTTGAGAAGATCCGTGACGCCGCCGGACAAAAGGGAACCGGCAAGTGGACTGCCATTGCTGCCCTCGACTACGGCATGCCCGTGACTCTTATTGGCGAGGCTGTGTTTGCTCGCTGTCTCTCATCGATCAAGGACGAGCGTGTCCGTGCGTCAAAGATCCTCTCTGGACCCAACAACCACGAGTACACTGGCGACAAGGCCCAGCTGGTCAAGGATCTCGAGCAGGCAATGTACGCGTCCAAGATCATCTCGTACGCTCAGGGCTTTATGCTGATGCGTGAGGTCTCGCACACGTTCAACTGGAACCTCAACTACGGCTCCATTGCCTTGATGTGGCGCGGCGGTTGCATCATCCGTTCGGCCTTCTTGGGCGATATCAAGAGCGCATTTGACAACAACAAGACTCTAGAGAACCTGCTCTTTGACCCGTTCTTCCAGAAGGCTACCACCGTTGCGCAATCGGGCTGGCGTAATGCCATTAGCACTGCCACTCTGATCGGCATTCCTGTCCCGGCCTTGAGCACTGCTCTGTCCTTCTACGATGGCTACCGCACGGCTCGTCTGCCCGCGAACATGCTCCAGGCCCAGCGCGACTACTTTGGCGCTCACACTTACGAGCTCGAGGACAAGCCTGGTAGCTTTGTCCACACCAACTGGACTGGCCGCGGTGGCAACGTCCATGCGTCCAACTATGACGCCTAAGTAGCAGTCGTCATTACCCTCTCATTTTTTTCTTCTCAACACCTGTTGCTCTAATGAGCTCAGTGTCTTTTTCCCCTATACATATATATTGGCTATATTCTGGTAATGCCCCCAATTGTCTACTCAGCCTTTGCCTTTGCCGTGCGCCGCGCCTCGTAATCCTGGTAGCGCCGGTCAGTGCCAAAGATGCTGTCCCACCAACGGAATGTCGATGCAAAATTGTCAACAAACGCCATGTGGTGGTAGTCGTGGTGCGAGGCACCGGCCCAGAAGGGCAGCCAGTGACTAGCTGACCATGGAAAGTCATAGCCGCAATGTGCCTCAACGGTTTGCCACAGCCGCGCAGCGATCCACACTAGCATCGTAGTGATGTGCACTTGTTCGATGAAATAGTTGAATAACAGTGGACCGGCGATCGTGCCCTGGCCCAGGACCGCGGTCTCGATTGGATGTGCATACTCGGCGGCGATGCCAAATGGCGCGGTGTGCTCGTGGTGCACTTTGTGAATGCGCTTATACAAAAAGCCGTAGTGGAACATGCGGTGCGCCCAGTAGTGGTAAAAGTCCTCAATGACAAAGAACACGCATACTTGAAATGCCACTCGGACCCAGGAAGGAAACGGTGCGCCACAGTCAAACCCTGCCATCTTTGCTGCGGGAAGAAAGAACATCATCATTGGCAATTGCACAAATATTTGGCTGACGAGCAGACTGTTGACGCACTTCCACCACTGCGCATTGCTGATCTGGCGGTCGGGCTGGAGCTTGTATTTGTGCATGGCGGGGATGTAGTCGCAGATCAGATACGGGAGATATCGCCCGTAGTAGACGCCCTGGTGGAGCGCAAAGGAGACAATGCCGAATATCAGGGCCTCGTTGCGTCCTTCAAACAGAGAAAACCAGCTGCGCTCGGCCCAAGTCGGCGTATAGCCTTGAGGCATGCTTCGTTGTATGTCGCCAGTAGTCCTCAGTTCAGACACGAACTGGTCTAGTAATGCGGCTGCAGATGCTGTGATGGTAGCCTTGGACATGGGAGAATGAATAGAGTAGATGAATATTACAGAGGTTTTAAAAAATAGGTTGTGCGCGTTTTGCTAGAACCCGCACAGCAAGACAGGCTGGTGGCAAGGTCGCTATTTATGTGCCAAGCAGCGTCAGTACTGCTTAGAGAGGTTGCGGTGGGATGTTGTGCATTCGTAGTGCCTGACTGCAAAGATCCGCGTTGCGCAGTCTCCGGATTTTCCGGCCAAGCTAGAAAAATGCTAGCCAAGCACAACAAAGTCACTCAAGTCAGATCTTTAGGTGTGAGGCATGTCACGCCATGTTTCAGAGTAGCTGTTTAA
Organism: Coemansia sp. RSA 922; assembly: GCA_027577415.1. NCBI lineage: Eukaryota > Fungi > Kickxellomycota > Kickxellomycetes > Kickxellales > Kickxellaceae > Coemansia > Coemansia sp. RSA 922. Next base: position 19,940 of record JANBQS010000191.1, on the reverse strand, counting down.
TGTCGATTATTCGTGGCTGGTAGCTAGAACCGGATTTAGCTCTGCATGTACATGTTCTGGATGTGGTGCATCCGGCTCGCGGCTCGCATCTTTGCCATCAGCGAAGACAGAACCGGTGGACTGGGGACATGCCAGCATCACAGGTGCTTAGTTGGCAGTTTTGCTGATGCATGGCTTGAGCACTAGCTTGCCTCTTCGACTATCGTATCTATTTTATTTCTTTCATTTCGACGTAATCTGACGCTCGATTCGCACGCGCGTAGTCCGCAGACATGTTTGGTTTCGGTACACTTTTATACGTCACATTGCTTCTGCTCAATGCAGTAGCCATACTGAATGAGGAGCGGTTCCTTGCGCGGAGTAAGTAGCTGACCAAACCGCCGTGGAATGACGACGTCAATGAAGGAGCTCGTTGTACTAATCGCAGAGCTGTTGTTTGGAATTGCGTCTCTTGTAGTTGGCTGGGCGCGGAATAGTGCTGAGCTGTATGGCGACACGGAGTCTGTGAAGGCCAAGCTCATCAACCTCATATCGGCGGTACGGACGCTGATGCGGATCCCGCTCATTGCAGCCAACGTTGTGGTCATAATCTACGCCTTGGTTCTCGGGTGAGTCCGACTCTGCTACAAGCAGGTGTCCCCTTCCAGAAGTCAGCCGAGCACAAGAATCTCCACAGAGAGCCGCGCCGCGCTTGAGTGCCCGTGATACGACACAACCCTGTCAGGCAAAACAAAAAAATAAAAATGGACCATCTTTTTTTCTTCCTTCTTCGCTTTGCTGTTACTCTTTTGTCGCCATTTTATTTTTAGCGCTGTATCTATACCCAATAGCTTCAATTACTCTAATTTCGTATTGATATTACTCATTTACCCCTGTGTTGGACCTAACATACCCTAGTCCAACTTAGTCGCCGTCATATTTTGTTGACCAGAGTGCGATCTTGGCTCGCCGTACAGATACACTGGTACCCGTTATCTGAAGCCCGAACCCGGCGACAGGGCAACACTAGTCGCTGCTAGACTCAAGCTTTCTCTCCTATCTCGTAGTATGAGTCAGCGCGGCGAACAACAATCGACTAGCGATCGAGGCTCACTAGCGGGCACAGGAGCAGTCACGGCCCCGGTGGCAACAAAGATCGGCACAGATGTTGTCCAGCGCACGTGGGTGGAGCCACAGGCTGGGAGCACACTCGATGCACATGGCTGGCGAATGTCGCTGTACGAGAACAGAACTCTGGCATCGGCAATTACAGCAGCAGTAACCGGCATGCTGGTGGGGTATCCATTTGACTCGCTCAAGACCCGAATGCAAACGTACCATTATCCGTCGCTGCTGGCATGTGCGCGAAAATCAATTGCAGAGGAAGGAGTCAGAGGCCTTTATCGCGGCTTGCTTCCGCCATTGCTCACAGCCTCGGCAGCAAAGTCGCTGTCGTTTTCGGTGTTTGAGGAGACAAAGCATTGGCTTCGGCGACACGATCCATTTGCCGCGCAGCAGGCCCCCCTTGGTCTGGCAAACTTTCAGCGCAAAACAGTTGGATCTGTAGCACTGAGCGCAGGATTGTCGGGCAGCATATCAGGTGCTGTTATTGCCATACTATGCTGCCCGCTGGAGCTGATAAAAGTGCAGATGCAGCTCGCTAGACTGTTGAACCGTGATTTGACAAGCTCTGACACTGCCACTGCCGCATCCAAACCCGTAGGAGCGCTTGTAAGTACGCCAGCAGGTACGCTTCAAGGAGGTGGCGCCGCTATTGCAACTCGACAACTACGAAATGCACCAGCGGCCCCGCCATGGGCGGCGTCGAACTTGTCGGTTTTACGTGAGATAGTACGGCGCAGAGGCCCATCGGGAATGTACTACGGCATTGGCCTTCACATAGGTAAGTAATCTTACTACTTGTGTAGTAGCTACATTGGCGCGGGAGAGAGCAGCGCAACATGCACATGGCATGCGCGCAGCAGCTACATGTCCCTCGTGCCGCTATTTGCCATGTAGATTTGGCACATATACATATGTCATTGTGGTTGTTGCTGTATATGCATACTTGCAGCCCAATGATATCACTAGCAGCGCGCCTGCACTAGCTACTGCCGAGCCATTGTTTTGTTTGAGCCAGTACCAGCTCAACGACAGACAATGCTAACTACACTTGTCATTTTTTTTTTCTGGTGTGATAGTACGAGACTCGAGCGGCACTGCGATTTACTTTGCCTCGTACGAGACGGTCAAGGAGACGCTGCGCAGATTGACTGGGTCAGATACAACCGGCCCGCTGACGCATATGCTGGCTGGTGGAACTTGCGGAGTAGTGTCGTGGCTGTTGATATTCCCAGTCGACTTGATAAAATCTACAATGCAATCGCAAGTGCTCAAGCCAAAGGGCGCAAAGACATTTGCCAGCTCTTTACAGTGCTTGCGCGACATTCACTCCAGATTGGGACTAGCTGGACTATACCGCGGCATATCTGTCAGCCTGATTCGCGCCTTCCCTATCCACGGCTTGAATTTTGTAGTGTACGAATGGGCGCGTGCGCATATCTGTCGGCTGGCTGGGCGGCCAGAGTAGCTTTCAGAAATGCGGTTGAACTCGCAGCCGCTGCCCACGGCCAAGACTCTTGAAAAAGGAAAAAGAAAGTGTATAAATAGAATTGTGCTACAACTATGCATGGTTAATAATGGCTGCGCAGCGCGTTACCTCATCGTCATTTTGGAGACACCGTTCTTGCCTCATCTACTCTAAAAATAGATGCGAGAAAAGAAACGGCTAGCTGATGAGACAGCGGTAAACAAAAAGATGTGGCCGCAGCAAGCGCCAAGAAAAGGCCACAAGACATGGGGGGAGGAGGAGACAGGTGGGCAGCCACTGCGGCCATTGGCTGAAAGAACATCATGTGGGAAGCGAGACTTGAGAGATGGACGACACGGCGGTACTCTGCCAAATTCGATCATTCTATTATTCGGACGAGGGGTGGGCGACTCAAGGGTCAGGGGGAGGGGTACAAGCCCTTTTGGTAATTGTGTCGCCATCCTTGGCAAGGAAAGTGACAGGTATAAAGAGCGCCCAGGTGCGCCTGCCATCACATTCCATTCCTTCTTTCCCTATACTCTTCACTTTTATATATATTTTCTCTCTCGACTTTTTTTCTCTCTCTTACAACAATGAGCTACAACAACAACTACGGCCAACAGTACAACAACCAAGGGGGCAGCTACGGCCAGCAGTACGGTGGCCAGCAGTACGACAACCAGTACGATAATCAGTATGGTGCACCCCACCAGCCCAACGTCCAATACGGCGACAACCAATACGACAACCAGTACGGTGCCCCTCAGCCCGGCGCTCCTTACGACAACCAGTATGGCGGTCAGCAGTCTTACGGCGACAACCAGTACAATGAGCAGTATGGCGGCAAGCAGAAGCCCCAAGCATTCGACTTTGATATCGACTTTGACAAGGTCACCGACGCATCGACAGAGCAGGTGGCTCGGATGTTGCTGGGCCAGAACCAGTACGCCAACGAGCTCACTGGACTTCAAATCTCTACCAACTCGGCCCGCGATCTTCAGGACTTTGACATGAAGGACCTCGAGGAGAGCAGCAGGGACATCACCGAGCGTGGCATTTTCGACGGTTTTGGCGGCAATGGAAAGTCGAAAAAGTCGCACCAGCTTCTTGGTAAGTACAGGGCTTGCTTGGTAGCAGCTCCCATCTAGTAGTTTTTTTACTTTTGCCTTTGTCGGACCAGCCGGGTCCATCCTCCTTTTTCCACCGGCGTGTATGCGTGGGCAAAGTGCAAAGGGCACATCTTTGCACTTTCCCACATACGCCTGCGTTTGGATGAAGTGGCACATCTTCAGCTCCCCCTCCTCCGGACGCTGCTGATTTCCGCTCCCCAAACTAGCCAACGGCGGAGGAAAGCTCTCTCGCGCCATCCACATGCACGTCATTCCACCTGAGCCTGTCAGCCACATGTGCAATAGTGCAGCATCACTTACTAATTATCCCATGTCCTTGCTGATTTATGCTCGCTCTTTCATGCACACTTAAATAGGCGGTGCTGCTGCGTGGGCGGCGCTTAACTGGTACCAGACCAAGTCCCGCAACCAGGGCAAGAAGGTCAGCCACGGCTTTGCCAAGAAGCTAATGGTTGCCTTTGCTGCTGCTCAGGCTATCAAGTACTGGGAGAAGAACAGCAAGTCCTTCCAGAACGGCGTCTCGCGCGACCTCGTCATTGCAGAGGCCACTCGTAGTGCTTCTCTTGCTGCCGATATCAGCGCTGGTGACGAGCTGGCTGCCAACACTGGCTACACTTACAACTACGGCGCCGCTGGCGGTGAGGCTGACAGCTTTGACGGGGCCTCCGGCAGCGGCAGCCACGGCCAGCAGCAACAATATGGCGGCTACAACAACAACCAGTATGGCGGCGGCTACAACAACCAGTACTGAAGTGCACGTACTCGTAATATCTCTGATGCTCATTTATTTTTTGTCGAAACTTTCAAGCGCGGCCTGACCACAGACACACACTTTAGTGCTAATGGCGGCGTCTCTTAGGAGAACTATTTCTTTCCATTTAATCCAGTAGTAAGATATCTTTTATATCACCCCACTTGCAGGTATACATGTCGTGATTTAATCAAATACTTGATTGGCTTCTCTCCACCACTCGCCGCCAAAGCCCTGCGAAAAAAATTTTCATGCGCAAAAGCGATTGAAATAGCGGTCTACCTACAAAGGCGAAAGAAGCCAGTGCCCGCGCAGGACTTTTGCGAAATTCCACCACGTCTTGTCAAAGAACGACTCAATTTTCCGAGATTTGTCTCTTTTACTTTTCTCATCTTGCCATTTTCATTCTTTCGCGCGTAATCAAGGCAGTGAGCGCAAAGGAATCGCACTCGACGAATAACAGATTAAAACAATGTCGCGCTTTTTCCGCCGCGACGAGTCCTCGGACTCTGAATCCGACTACAGCAGCTCGTCCTCTGACGATTTCTCCGATGAGGAGACACAGAAGAAGAAGCAGACCACCTCGGGAGCCAGCGCCAGCCGTATTGCCCGTGCTGGCCTAGACTCTGACGAAGAAGAAGAAGTCAAGCGCACGGTGAAGAGCACCAAGGACAAGCTGGCCGATCAGGTCACGGAGCTGTCCCGGGAGACCCTGAGAGCCATCCGCGCTGACGAGTGGCACTTGGCCGCGTCCAGCTTTGACCAGCTAAACAAGGTTGTACCCAAGCTTATCAAAACGGTTTCTGTGTCGAACCTGCCTCGCTCGTACATTCGCTCATTGGTCGCCCTTGAGGATGCGCTTTATGAGAACCAGAAGGATAAGGCGGCGCTGAGCAAGCTTAGCGCTACCGACTCCCGTGGCTACAACCAGCTGAAGCAGCGTGTGCGCAAGCACAACAAGGACTTTGAGTCGCTGATCGCCGAGTTCAAGGCCAACCCCACTGAATCTAACGACGAGGAGGAGGCCGCCGCGGCTGAGAGCGAGAATGAGGCCAGCGACGACGACCAGGCTGTTCCCTCGACCCGCACTGCTGCTGCTGTGCCTTCAGCCAACAAGGGCAAGGCTGCCTTGAGTGACTCGGAGTCGGATGACTCTTACTGGGACTCGGACTCGGATGAGTCGTCGTCTTCGTCTGATAGCGACGACGATGGCGAAGTCGGCATCTCACGCTGGCTTAAGAAGACCCCGGCCAAGGAAGACACGTCGTCCAACAAGACCAAGAAAGACAGAGCCCAGCGCTCGCAACGGGCTGCTGCTGCGAAGGCCGCTGCTGCGGCTGAAGAAGACGAAGACGACGACGGCTTCACTGCGGTGGGCAAGGATGGCAAGGCTGTCGAGGCACCCAAGTACAACGAGCGCAACCTCAACGAGCACCTTCTTGCGCTCATTGCGTCGCGTGGTCGCAAGAACACCAACAAGTTCGAGTCGATCAAGTCACTTGAGGCGCTGCTGGGCGTCGGTGTCAACGCGCTCCAAAAGGCCAAGGTTTTGATGACGCTTATCTCTGCGCAGTTTGACAGTGCGCCCTCGTCGAGCCACCTGCCAATTGAGATGTGGCACAAGGCTCAGAGCCGCGTCAACGAGCTCCTTGCTCTACTCGAGGCTAACCGGCAGATCACTATTATTGAAAGCGGTGACTCGCACGACTACGAGGAGGACTTTGAGTACACGAATGCGACCATCACCCTGCGCGGCTCCATTATTGCGTCCGTTGACCGTCTTGACGAGGAGTTTACAAAGTCGCTGCGGAACATTGACCCGCACACGCCCGAGTACATCGAGCGCATGCGTGACGCTGTCCCTCTGTACGTGACTATCGTTCGTGCTCAGAGCTACTTTGAGCGCACTGACCAGAAGACCAGCCTGTGCCATGTAGTGCTCCGCCGTCTCGATCATCTGTACTACCGCACCGACCAAGTCAACTTGCACGTGGAGGCTGCTGCTGCGGACCTTTCGCGTACCAACGAGTCGAGCGTTGTCCCTGCGTCGACCGCTGGCGATATTGAGGCCATCGTCCACAGCCTGTGCACCTTCCTGTACCTCAATGCCGACGCGCAGGGGCGCTCGCACGCCATGTTGATGCACGTCTTCAACCACGCCCTGCACAAGCGCTACTACATTGCACGCGACCTGCTGCTGATGTCGCACATCCAGGAGAATGTTCACCAGGCTGACAATAAGACGCAGATTTTGTACAACCGCGCGATCGCCCAGCTCGGCCTTGCCGCCTTCAGACTTGGCAAGATCCAAGAGTCGTTTGAGCACATTGTCGAGCTCATGTCTACTGGCCACCAGCGCGAGCTTCTCGCTCAGGGCGTCGGCCAGCAGCGCATGCACCAGCTGTCGCCCAACGAGGAGCAGCTGCAGCGCCTGCGCCAGCTGCCGTTCCACACCAACATCAACCTCGAGCTGCTCGAGTGCGTGTTCCTGACCTCGTCCATGCTCCTCGAGATCCCCTTCATGGCCTCGGCCAACATCAACCCCGATGCGCGCCGCGCCCCCATCAGCCGCGCCTTCCGCCGCATGCTCGACTTTAACGAGCGCCAGGTCTTCATGGGTCCCCCCGAGAACACTCGCGACCACATCATGGCTGCGTCCAAGGCCCTTGCTGCTGGCGAGTGGGAGGATGCCCGCGACCTTATCCAGTCCATCCGGATCTGGTCGCTGCTCCCCAACCCTGAGGAGATCACTGACATGCTCGCTAGCAAGATCCAAGTCGAGGCCCTGCGTACTTACTTGTTCACCTACGCGACGCAGTTCGAGTCAGTTGGCCTTGCTGACCTGGCTACCATGTTCGACCTGCCCAAGGGCAAGGTCTACGCTCTGCTTGCACGCATGGTGTACCACAACGAGGTCCAGGCATCGCTTGACGAAGTTGGTGGCGTGCTAGTCTTCAGCCGCGCCAGCCACGATGCTTCGTCGCGTCTGCAGCAGACCGCCCTTGCTCTGTCCAACAAGGCAAACACCTTTGCCGATATTAACGACCGTATGCTTGAGCTCAAGCTTAACGGAGGTCAGACACCTGGCGACCGCCAGCAAGGCGGAGAGCGTGGTGACCGGAACCAGGGTGACAGAGAAGGTCGCCCGAACCAGAACCGCAGGGATGGAGGCGGTGGCGGCCGTGATGGACGTGACAACAGAGATGGCCAGCGTGGTAACCAGAACCGCAGGGACGGTGCTGGAGGTGGTCAGGGTGGTGGTCACCGAGGCGGCCGTGGCGGCCGTAGGGGTGGCAACGTCGGAGGAAGCGGCGGTCAGCGTAGAAACGACAACAACAACTAGAGCATGATATGCTCCCGATCCATGCTCTAGGTTTAAAATATTATTTTATCTCACGCCTTTGTGGCAGACAATATACAAATATTGATCTTTTTTTCTCTAAATACGTCAGTGTTAGTCAAAATGGCCATGAGCCACGACAGATATATCCTGGAAGATTGTGTGCGGTGGATCTGAGCAGACGATGGGAACCATCATGCAAAAGCTACTTCTCGTAGAGATACAACACGGGACAAGTATCTATGACTGTGGTAAACTGTACTGGTGGAATTTTTCATATAAAAGGCAGACTGCCACCCGGTGCTGTCTGTTTGTTTCCTCAGACAACTTTATCGTCCTTTCTTCTACTACTACTATCAACAAGCCTGCAAACCACCAGCTCCAAACTCAACTCGTTGCAATCATGAAGCTCCTTTCCACTTCCGTTCTGGCTATTGCCTTTGCCGCCACCGCCCTAGCTGTGGCAAACCCTGAACCCGAGGCCACCGCTTATCCTCTGCCCCAGGAGCCTATTGACCAGGGCCAGATCGGCGGCGGCGGTGGTGGTGGCGGTGGCATGGGCAGCTGGAGATGGCGCCAGTGCCACTGGCGCTGCCGTGGCAGCTGGAACTACCAGTGGTGCATGAGACGCTGCATGGGGTGGTGGCGCTAAAGCCCGCTTGTATAATGACTACGATCTAGTATAGCAACATTCTGTCATCAATAACCTTGATTAATAAATATCGTTCGCTATATTTACATGTAACATGTCGCAAAGGATACCAAAATAAGTGAGCCGAAGAGCCGAGCCGATTTTTAGTCTGATGAATGATAAGCCCGATCAACCTAGCCTACATCCGTTCGTCAACTTTCTTTTCCTTTACGTCGATTCAATTTCGATTTCTATCTTTTTTTTTATTTAAAAAATATGTTTAAACGGTTCTGGCAAAAAGTGGGCAGCAAGGTCTGGCTGTCAGACTACAGCGACTCCATGATTCCACGTACGACATTCCGCTCGCCAGCACCAGCATCGCAACCAGAGTATAAGCGGCCAGAGACAGCGGCATCGGACTTGTTCAACAACCAATACTACAAACGCGATGTGCGTCGCAACTATCCGCGCACAGAGGTGTACACGCAGTCGGACGTTGGGCGACTGTTGCTGAGCGCCAACGTGGCTGAAGCGCTTCCTACGCCCGCTGAGGGAGCGGCGGCTGCCGAAGTGCCAGCTACTGTGGAGGTCAAGGATGTTGTTGAGGCGCTGTCAAAACTCCAGAAGCCCGTTTACTCGGCGTCTAGCATGCCTCCAGTTCCTGGAAGCGCTTATACGTACAAGCTCTCGCCAGAGCAGCATGCTGAAGGACCTGGAGAATACTATCCATCATACCGGGTGTACTAGATCTCGCCATTATATACCATTTATACCCAAAGATGCACACGTGCCAGTTATTGAAGTTGAGATTAGTGAAAGCAAATGGCAATGTTTACACAAAGAGGGTAGAATCACGGCTAGTAGTTGTGAGAAAATACGCGAGCGACTTGGTTGAGCGTTGGCATTCGCAGGCCCAGTAGCTGCGCTGAGATCAAGCCAGCACCAAGCACCGCAGTAGTGGTGGCAGCGTATATGGATCGGTGGAGCCAGAGCGTTTGGCGATTCCACTGCCTGATGACAGCAGCGTAGGGGATCGAGGTAAAGCTGACCATGGTGTATAGCGGAATGACTAAAGTGGGGAACAGGCGGTGCAAAATGCCCTCAAGCTGCTTGCGCAGTAGATACGAGTAGCTAATGACACTGGCACGCATTTCCACGTAATTGTCCAGGGCCAAGTCGACGATGGCATCGGTGTCTGCGGCGCGTGTGGCCGAATACTCGTCGAGTGCACTGAGCAACTGTTCGTCAGTCAGCTGCGTTGTCTCTGTTGACTCGGAACCGGATGCTTGCAGTGTGGCGAGCATGATCTCGTCTAGCTTTTCTACGTCCTCAAACCCGCAGTTCATGCCTTGGCCATAGAAGGGGACCATAGCATGGGCAGCGTCGCCTAGAATCACGGCGCAGTTCTTGTAGGTATGCGGCGTGCACTTTACATAGACCAGAGATCCCTTGGGGTTCCTGGCGTACTCGGCACACATGCTCTTTTCGCCCATCAGATCCAGGGCATCGGGGAAGTTGGCGCGGAAGAACCCAACTGCCTCGTCGCCAGTCTTTATCTGGTCGAACTGGCGCCACGGCATAAACAGCGTGCATGTGAATGTCTTGTCGGGGTTGGGCAGCGCTATAAGCATAAACGAGCCACGCGGCCAAATGTGAAGGTGGTTCGGGTTCATAGCAAACGCGTCGTTGATGGGCGCTATGCTAAACTCACAGTATCCATGCTCGATATACGTCTGCGAGTAGTTCATCATGACCTTGGTCATCATCCGCTGGCGAACCCTGCTGTATGCGCCATCGGCACCGACAATAAGATCTGCCCTCGAGTCAAACTGATGGCCTGTTTCGGCGTTCCTCAGCGTGGCGCGACGCGAGTCAAAGTCAACGTCGACTAGCTCGTGGCGGAAGTGCAGCGTGACCCGAGAGTAGCTGTCTGCCGCATCGAGAAGGATCTTAATCAGCGCGTTGCGGCCAACAGAGTTTATGTGCTTGCCAAAGACGTCGTATGCCTGGCTGGTCTGCTTGCCGTCGCGGGTGTGTATCATTCGGCCGTGCATGGGGATGGCCAGATCTCTGACCCGGGCCTCGAGCAAAGGGTCCAGCCGGCGAAGCGCCGAGAACCCGCGCTCAGAGATAGCCAAGTTGATTGACCGGTGCTCAACAAGACAGCTGTGCTCGGGCTGCCGGACATCTATATTCATGATATGGTGTATAGTATGCAGAAACATGCAGGTCAGCCACGCTTATCGCATCCCTAGAATGAGGCGAAGGAGGCGCAGCAGATATGTGATTATGCTTGGCACTCCCACTGAACATGGTATTATGTACCTTGGCGCTTCTCGTACAAGTCGACCTTCCACCCGCGCTTAGCAAAATAGCAGGCAGCCAGCGATCCTACTAGGCCGCCGCCAACGATAATAACGCTTCGCTCTGTCATTGTATATGAGTACGCGTGAGTTCTTGTCGCTACCAAACGCAGCCGGCGAGAATAGAGCTAGAAAAAAAAAGATAGAAGAAAAATATTGCCGTTATCGATTGCCGAAAGAAGAAGGTGCCCGCCGTTCGGTTGGGAGGGAGATAGCGTGCACGGGAAATGTGCCCGACCCGAAGATAAGAGGCTCACAAGCGCGGAAATTCCCCGGGCGCACGATTCGCCATCACCTGCTTGCTGTCTGCCTCTGAAGCCGGATGATGAAAGCAATTGATCCGCAATCAAATTCCACCACCTAGACCCTCATCCACGACAGCAAAGTGCATTGCGGACGACGAATGCTGATGCTCTCGCTTCTTTTCTGAGCCCTCCAATATCCAGTACTTTATTTTTTCTTCGACTATTGCAATTCTCAGTTGAAATGGCTGGCATTATACTCGAGTCGGGCGTGGTCCTGGTGCCACTTGCTTGTGCAGCGCTGTACATCGTTATCTCGTCCAACATGCTTCTGTTCGTCTTTATCACTGTGGCTGCCTCTGTGGGCTTTGTTACCTATCGCTTGCGTTATCATTACTCGTCGGGCGCTCGAGGCGATTTGATCGTTAGAACAAAGGACACGGGTGCCGATACGTCTTCTACCTCCAAGCCTCGGACTAAAAAGAAGGCCAAGAAGAGTGCAAGTCTTGCGGCTACTGAGCCAGAATCGGATCACAGCAGTGGCGGCGAGTTTGATGAGATCGTTCAAGACGCTCAGAGGCACTGCGATGTCGACGACGAGGTCGTTGAGCGCAGCGGTGCGCTGCTGGCCGCCGCCGTTACGGCGGAAAAAACCAAGTACGACATGGAGCTTTATGGCTCGGCGCTGTCCTACGACCACCGCTGCTTCTACATTTGTGGACGGCCCACTTGGGTGCTGGCGGCCGACTTTGACTACTGGCGCATACCTATCCCACCAAGCTCGGGGATGGCCGATCAGATAACTGACACGTGGCGGCGTGTGCTCCTACAGTACAAGGCGGCGGGATTCAACGCAGTGCGTATCCGATTCCACTGGGGCTTCCATTCGCCCAGCAAGGGCAAATACGACTTTACGGGCAACCGTGATGTGAACAAGCTGCTGCTGCTTTGCGAGGAGCTCGGTGTTCTGGTCATCGCGTGCTTGGGACCCTTCATTGGCGACGATGTGCAGGGCGGCGGCTACCCGTTCTGGCTGATCCAGCGGGACCACATCCGCCTGCGCCACCTCCGAGCCTCGGGCGTCAAGATCTGGGACGACCGCTTTGCTGCCGCCGAGGGCGAGTGGTACGACCAGCTTATCTCTATGCTGGTTGGCCACGAAGTCATGACCAAGAGCGTGCGCGGGCGTGGCTGCATCGTCATGGTTCAGCTGGAGAATCATCTCGGCGCGCGCGGTGCCCTGGAGCTGCCCCTGGCTCTGCAAGACGAGACCAGGCTGCTAGCTCGCATGGCTCGTGAGCGTGTGATCCGTGCACCACTGGCCACCAACAATCTGCGCTGGCCTGAGAACTTTACCTCGCTTGCGGCGCGCACATGGGCTGCCGTCGAGAAGAAGCTGCGCTCGTACCATGTCATCAAGGGCGCCTACCATTCAGACATATCTGGCTTCACTGTGCGCGATATTGACGGCTTGCCAGTGGATCTTGATGCGGTGGCCCGCGTAACCAAGGGTGACAATGCGCCGATGGCCGCCTTGGAGCTGTATAAGCCCAATGCCGAGTCTGCCGCCGGATCGTTTAGCAGGCAGGTCGAGGCTGCGATAAGCCAGGGTCTCTCGGTGCTATCGCTGCCAGCGTACTTTTCTGTGGGCAACTGGGGTAATCTCGATAGCCCGCTGAAATGTCGGCAGGACGACTGTGGTTACTCGGCGGTATCAGCTGATGGCGCACTCTCGGCAGACGCTCGCTCAACTCGCCTAGTGCTGCACATTGCTCGTGCTTTCGAGTTGCAAGTTGCTTCGTCAGACAGCGTTAGTTCGCGGCCGTGGATAACCAGCGCTAGTCAGCCAACTGTCCGTGGTGTGAGCGTTAGTGGACTGCCAGCTGACGCCGTTCGTGTGCGCCGGCAGTGGGAAATGGCAGCTACAGCCACTACCCGCGTGCACGAGCAGCAAAGTGAGTCCACATTGGGCGAGGACCAGCTACAGATGACGCTTGCTGCATATGTCGACGGGCAGGGTGCGACAGCGGCAGACAGCGAGTTGGCCTTTTTGTTCACACTAGCTGGCGCACCAGCTATCACCAAGGGCCACAGTTTTGCGCTTACTGGCACCCTAGGACCGCGCCAGCGTGGTATCTTTATCTCCAACCTCGTAGTGGGAAGCAAGAGTGGCGGGCTGTTGTCACTGGTTGCTGCATCAAAGGAGATCTATACTCGGGTCGCACTTGATCTAGGAGTCGAAGTGTGGATCTGTGCCGAGGAGAGCATACAGAATGGCCAGCTGTTCTTTGACGGCGAGTGCAAAGTCACGGGTCACGCTGAGGTCGAAGTCGTCGACGTTGACCATGCCAAGGATCGCAAATTCAGCTTTGTCATTCCAAAGCCCGGCCCTGGCGTAGCCACTGTTGTCGGAGAAAGCGGTGCTACTGTGCACGTCGTGCTACTTGCTCAAACCGACCTGGACACGCTTGTAGTGGACTATGGATCCTTCAACAGTGAGAAGGTCCAACGCAGTGAGACGACTGGCGCGATGCCCGCTGCGGCATGGGGCGCAGATGGCATCCTGATGGCCGACCGTGGCAGCGTCGAGCTTGCGCAAACCAGGACCAATGCAGCCAGTCGCATCGTGGTCGTCTCGCGCATGCAGCCTCAGCGCTGTGCGGGCATGCGGCTCCTTGAAGATAGCACCGACTCCGTCTATCGTGGGCATCAGTTTATTTGGCACTACATTGCTGAGGCCAACGAACAGTCGGGCGACATATGTACAGACGTCTCCGTGCGCGGCTTGGAGAAGCGTACTACGGACTGGAACAGCCTGCCATGGAAGCTATTGCCGACCATGGCTGACCTCGAGACCATGGACGAGATCAACCTCTTGTCGTGGCAGCGAGACTTGGGCACCTTTGCCTACCACGCCACCGACGTCGGATTCAACGCCAGCCACGTCCTGCACAGATGTCAGGTGCGCCTGAAGCCCCAGCACTTGACTGCGTCCACAATCAAGCTTCAGCTAAACGTACGCCACCGCTGTACAGTCTGGGTCAACGGTGTCAATATGTCGGGACATGAGACCTTTCACGAGCTGAGTGCTGAGCCGGGTTCGCTGGCTGCCTGTATTGAGTCTATGCGGAATGCTGGAGCTGCACGTGGACCTGATAGATGGGGCGGCACGGCTACTTACGATGTTACCAAGGCGATCAACATCTCGGCTGCTGACGACGAGGACGGCGCACTTAATGAGGTTGTTGTTGTTATCGAGTCCTACGGCCTTGGCACGCAGGCAGACGGAGCCAACGACGCTCGTGCGCCGCGTGGACTGCTTGCCGCGTACTGGCATGGATTCAATTTGATTGGCGAGGACCATGACGACTCGGAAATACACGACCACAGTCATGATAAGCGCACCGAGCAGCTCAAGATCAGGTGGGAGATATGCGGCGTCGATGTGACCCAGCTGCAGCAGCCATATGCTTCGTCTGGATTCCCCGACGAGACAAGTCAAACTGGCTGGCAGCCCACTGTTGAGCATCCATTTGCGCCGCAGCGCTGGTCGACTCGCTTGAACGTCGATGTAAACGCCGGTGTGCAGTGGTGGCGCTGGCAAATGGAGCCAGCCAATATGTACAAGGATGAGCCAGTGTACTTGGCCATTAGCGGCAAGGTTGTTGCCTATGTCTGGGTCAATGGTCTTTTGTTGGCTAAGCACCGCGCCAGCTCCAAGCCATCGTCGGTGTTGCTTAGAGGCGGACTTGGTAGTAGTCGCCAGAAAGCTTCTGCCGCACCAGATGAGGTCGTCGTTATGATGTATGGCTGGGCAGACGACGCTGATACTAGTGCCACTGATGGTGGTAGCTCAACTGTTGCTGTGGAGCTCTCTCTCAATGACAGCCGTGGACTGTCCGCACTGGCACCTTAGCAATAGTAGGTATAGAAGTTGATGACATTCGTATAAATAAAGGTAATTGATAGCTAACTTGTCCTTTCTCGCTGACCGGGGGACTCCTCCTTTCGTCTCTTCTCCGCTGTGTGTTGAACGAAGCATGGGCTTCAGAAGATGTGAATAAAAAAGAACGGCAACAGCCACCAGAAACAAGAAAAATGATTTTCATGCATAAAATGGTTGGATATAATTTGAAAACAAACCGGTGTTTCGTCAGACACGCTCAGAAGAAGAATATGTGGCGATAGAGTGGCGATATCGTCAGAGAGGACCGAAGGCGTCCCGCTTGAAAGGACCTATCGATGTTTACTTCTAGACGCATTTGCAACCGGCAGGGCAAGTGCAATCGGTGCAGATGCAGTCTTTATTATCACAGTTTTGCATTTTTACGTTGGGTGTTGGTCGAGTAGATATAACGGGGGGTGTGTGTAAAGCGTTGTCTATGGAAAAGGCCGAGTGTGTCAAGAAGATGAGAAAACAAATCAATAAAGTGGAGGCCAGTCTTGGACGACTTGCCTTTTTATAGGGGTTCTGTGATGGGTGGACATCCCGCTGTTGGAAGAAACATGCGACCCTTCTCACCATTTTCCACAGAGATTCTCGGACATGGCCATGCACCTGATATTCGAGCCTGCTGTTGACCAGCATACATGAATGACAAAAAATAGATTGACGGGATTTTTTTGGCCAGTGTCAGCGCGCTCTGCGCCAGCCTGCGCCTTGTGTAAAAAAAACTTGCGAGGAGCGTTATGCGGAGATGTGATATCTGCATGTAATTTTCTTTTTGTCAGAGTAAAGCAGGGATTGTCTTGTCTTGACTGTCAGTGCTCGCCCCCTTTCTTTCACACTCCGGCACACGCCGCACTGACAACTTTGCGCCATTGCCATTCCGATATTCTCCCATCTCTCAATATACGGCTCTGAATACAATTACGATCTTTCCACTGAGTGTTTCAGTGCTGCGCACCACGGAACTGACGTAAACGCCGGCATCCCTTGGCCTCAAAACAATGGTTCAATGTCGCCGGACAGCGCCTGATGTTGCCCATGTGGCACATTCATGAAGGAATTCACAAAACACTAGAGGCGTTCATCATGCCGTGTCTTTTGAACGACCGAGCGTTGCCGCCAAACCTTGGATCATGCCCCGCTTCGCTTAGCTCTACTGGGAATTGACCAGCACTATTTGCGACAGATTGACGTCGCCTGACTGCAATTCCTCCCCTTTTCTTTTTTCCGTTTCCCTGCGCTCTATCTCGTAAACTATTCTAATTTTGTATTCCTGTATATGCGGCCTTGCTTTGTTTCTATGTTTTTAATTAATTACCTGTCATGCCCTGACATGCACATCTCTCTTACAGCCGCTGAAGAAAGGCTGCGGAGAACCAGGGCGGCGAGGGTGGCCTTCCGTATCCAATCAGCAGACTGAGTAATTCGGCCAATTTGGCTGTGTCTTCTGAGTAGCGAATCTGATTAATTTAATCGATGTCGTTTACTGCAAGACTCGCTGCCACACATATTCGTGCTTGGATGTACTATTGTAGCATCACAATCAGAACCGAGTCACCCTGGTTTGAAGGATTGCCAAGTCTTGCCCCCGTTCTATATGTGCTGAAGCTGTGGAGCGTATCAAGCCGTTGTTGGAATTGGTTTGTATGAACGGATGTACCGCGGAGCCGCACACCTACATTTGTATAATACACCTTGGCAATACTCTAAAGCAGCCATGTAAGCAACGCTTCCCTGTCGCTCGGCATCGCATGCACTCAGGTGCGCATTGGATGTACATAAATTTTTTATTGAACCAAGGTTTGAAGCTCAGTGGAGATAGTTACATTTTGTTGACAAGAGGCTTGTCTACTTGTGTGGAATGGTAATGGTGACATGCTTGCCCATCTTGTAGTTGCAAAGCGGGCAGTAGTGTACCTTGCGCTTTAGTGAATTGAGGTTTAGCGCAGTCAGCGCCAGCGGCAGAATCACCGCTGGAGCGCTTACAACTAGGCCAACGGCGGTGACAACGGCGGTAGCAGCAATGTTCTTGCCTCCTGTGTGTCTTTGAACAACGGTGACTACCCTGTGCTTGCAGCCAGGACACCGCGTGGATACCGATTGGCTAGCAACAGTGGCGTGCGACCCGCGGGGCAGTGGGCCCCTTCGTCTGGCATCCCGAGTGAAAATTGAGTTTCGATCGTCTACAATGCTTACATGCGACATATTGCGTGTTCGCTGGTCGTGTTGTCCGACCTTGTTGGTGTCCTTTGCGTGCGTATACTGGCGGTCAATTGCCTGGACAACTTCGGCTATAAGGCCGATGAGTCCGGCCGCAGTGTTGTCGACATTCCATTCGACTGGAATAAACGCGCTGGATGTAAGCGCTTTGCGCGGCTTGCTTGGTGCCTGTGACCGTGTTTCAGACCTGGTAGTACTAGTAGTCGGCATACTGGCCTGCGAGCGTATGGTATTTGTGAATATAAAAAGATATGCGAAAGAAGACAAAAAAACTAACAAATAAATATCAAAGTGGCAAAGAGAAGAGAAAAGAGTAGGACCTTAATGTCTCGCTAAAAGTAATAAAAGGGATGCGCAACTGGCCTGAAATCCGAAATGGATGAGGGTATGCCAAGCATTGTTGCCTGCATCCATGACCCGGGTCCCTAGCCCAAGCGCACAGACAAAAACACATTGTCGCGTCCTTCTCCTTCGCTTAGCAGTAGACCGGCGCATGTCATGAGATGTGTCCCCAACGCCTCCACATCTTTAGAAGGTCGTTTATGCGATGCGGTGCGCCCCACAGCTCGTCTTTCCCGTCCCCCAACCACTTACGTGCAGATGAGTGCATCTCTCCACCTAATTCCGCCTGCTATATCAAGCGAAACCGGTTCTGGAACATGCTGGCGTGGTTGTCATGATCGATCTCGATAACAAAAAAGTATATTAATAGTGAATTAGTCGTGGTATTCGTCCATTGGAATGGATATCTTGATGTTTTTGCCAAGCTTGTAATTGCATCTCGGGCAGTAGTGCGATATTTTGTGCAGCGATTTGAGTTGCATAGGGAGCAAAGCAAGGGGGAGCAAGGCCTTTGGGACGTCCAAGATCAAGCTCAGGGCAACAGCACCAGCAGTGGCAAGAGCGTTCTTGGCATCTGGGCGGCGCTTCACTAGAGTGACAATTTGCGACTGGCATCGCGGGCATATAGTAGGTATAGATTTGCTGCCCACGCGAGCACGAGCACCCGAGTGGCCCATGAACCCTCGGCCGTCTGATTTGAACATCCCGTGTGGATCATGGGCAATACTGACCATTGACTTTGTGAACTGTTTGTCGACATGCTGAGCCACCCGCGCAACTAGGTCGGCCACTCCTGCCTTGTTGTTTTGGAAGTGCCAGTCATTGGGAACAAATATACTAGATTTGCTGTATTTGCTGTAGTCCTTATGCTTGTCTCTTCCCTTGTATTTGCCATGTCCTCCATAGTGATTTCCTCCACCGCCATGTCCTCCATAGTGACTCCCTCCGCCGCCGTGTCCTCCATAGTGGCTTCCTCCACCACCATGTCCTCCATACTGACTTCCATTAAATCCCCCATACTGGCTCCCACTAGGGTGGCCTCCATGATGTCCGCTACTATGGCCACCATAGTGGCTTTGGCCGCCGTGTCCTCCGTGGTGACCACTGCTATGGCCGCCATGGTGGCCACTTTGATGCCCGCTGCTCTGACCACCATGATGCCCACTACTATGGCCGCTTTGATGGCCACTGCTATGTCCACCATGGTGACCACCACTAGGTCCTCCGTAGTGGCTGCCTTGCATACCTTGATACCCGTTACTCTGGTGGCTCTGCTGCGGGAAACCCGAGTTATTTAAAGTGCTTTGCTCATAGGTACTTTCTCGTCCATAGGCACTTGAATAGCCATGCTTACTACCTTGAGCATGGGAGTCACCACCATGCCCAAGGCCGCTGGGGTGGTGGGGTCGACTTTCGTTTGGCTGTGGGTTCAAAAACCCGCTGTGAACTGGCCGCGAGTGTGCCATCAATGTAGGTTCCAATAGTAGTAGCTTAACCTCGGTTAGACAATTAGACAAGTACTGCGACAGTTAAAGGCGGGAAATATCTAGGTGATTGAATAAGATTTTAGCAGTTAAATAAGTATAAAAATATAAAATATGTGCTCTGGAAATAGCGTAATGTAGAGACAAGAAAGGGATTCCTGGCATTAAAAGGGAGCAGCGTCTTGGATAGACAGGCGTCGCTTTTGAAAATGAGCAAGAAAAAAATGCATGGGTGCCAAAGAAGTAAGACTTTGGCCTTTGAGCAAGCAAGAACGTAAGGTGGAGAGGGGGGAGCCAAAAAGGCAGACAAAAGCGCTCAAAGCCGCCTGCTTTCACCGCTTTACGCTGGCCATGAGGAGTGCGAGACTTTGAACATCCCAGCATCCTTTTTAGCGCACTTTCAAAATCATCGCGTACCGGCTGCGCGCACACGACACCCTTCTCCTAAGAATAGCGTTGATCTCATGGACAAAGAGCAGTGCTGCGCAGGAAGGCTCTTTGGAAAAGCACACCACTGCTTAAAAGAAACACATTGAGCAAAGGACATACACCTCCTAGAAAGCTCGATCGCGCCAAAGGAAAGAAAAAAGCTCAACAGATGACCAATGTGTTGTGCTCTGGCGTCAGCAAAGCACTTTTTTGCCACACAAGTAGTATATTCGACTAAAGGCTTCAATGACACAAAAAAGGGATAAAACTGCGCACAAAGGATGCAGAGCAACGCATAAGAAATGGAGGCTTACATGTCTCCAGACTGGCCGCCCAGCCGTCCATTGATTTCAAGTTCTGCGCCAGCTGGGACCGAAGCAATAGCTTCGTAGTTCTCTTCTTGCTGGATCCGTCTATCCTCCTCCTGCTTGGCCCGCATATGGCCCCAGCCGCCCCGACCCTCATCGTACTCTTGGCGATACTCGTCTCT
>JANBQS010000190.1:0-27399 GCA_027577415.1 Coemansia sp. RSA 922 | reverse complement strand
GCTTGAGCGTACTCGCCGCTACTGCCCAATCCCAAGATAAGCTCGGCTATGCTCTTGTTGGTGATGATTTCGGGCCGTGTGTGGCTCCAAAGCTCGGCCAGCTGCTGAGCCCGACCGATCTGGTGGTTCGACACCATTGCGCTGATAATCTTGCGCGCCGTCGCATCTGAGACTTCTGAAACTGCTGAAACTGCTGAATTTCCTGTATCGACGGTAGTAGTCAGCCCTGATAATAGAAGCGCTTGTTCGATCCGCACTGACATGCTGTCGGACGAAGCTGGAACTTGGGGACACACGAGGGCGGAGACCAGTGGCTCAATAATCGCCGAGTCAAACTGCGCGCCGACGCCGCCTATTTTCACGTCTCTACGGATCTCGCTTACGGCCTCGGCCAGAGCTTCTGCGCTTGGATCGCTCACCATGGCAAGGTATTGCTCGTAAATTTCCTCTGACGGCAGCCAGCCATCTGCTACAATGTCTCCTAACACTCTGCTAGCCAGCCACTGCTGTTGCGTGCGGCAAACACATTCAAACACTTTGGCCCACAAACTAATGCCCATTTTGTGGCTCGCCGATGATTCTGCATACCGAGTGGCATGCTTTCGATTCTTGGCTGGCGGCGGTGCTGTGAACTCTTGCCAGCTCTGCAGTGTAGCAGCCAGCGTGTCGTATAAAATCGTCGCCTGCTCGATGTTGCCCTCATCGCAATGGACGCATAGCAATGTCGCCAGCATCTGTGGCGTAGGCACGACGGATCCTTGCAGCGCCGGCATTTTTGACCGATCAGGCGAGGCTACTTCGGACATCCCTGACGCTACGTAGGCTCGGTATATACGCTCGACTGTCTCGGCGCGCCACAGCCGAACTGCGGCAAGATCTGCTGGCGAAATTGAATCATCTCTGGGCCTGAGAGTGTCTTCGAATTGGTCGTATCCAAACTCGGCTTGCGGCTGTGTCGACTGGCTCGCTGCGTCTAGAACGCGCGGATTCCGCCCAGTCATCACTATGTTCAACAGAATTTCTACTACTACACGGCACTGATCGGTATTCGGTTCGCTTAGCGCCTTTTTCGCAGCCTGTGACGTGATGGGTTGCACACCAGGGTCAAGAAGCACTGCAAGATCCGAGTACTGCAACATAAGGATATCGCGGGCCGCAGAAACGTCTTGCATCGCAGTTGTAGCTTGCAGCGCAGCGCGGATCGTTTTGTCAGACATGGTCACTCCGTCCTGCTCAGCAGCCAGGAACGTTAAGTGCATCAGCCGAGATATAGAGGCGCTCATGATATCCACGGCCAACTCCTCTGGCGTTGATCCAGCAAGTTCTGGCGTGTTACCCGTAGACATACACGGGTCAATAGCCGCAGAGAGCAACGATATGATATCCTTATAGTCGCTGGCGCTCGTCAACCCTAACCGTAGGTCAATAGTCTGCACATCGATCTTGCCTTCGCTCTTAGCCAAAGTCTCGGAACCGTCGTGCTCATCGCCAAGTGCGCACAGGGGGTCTGCAAACACGTGCTTCAGAATCAGAGCGGATCGAAAGCCAAAGAGAGCACGCCGTTTTTTGTCGGCCTCTGGACTATCCTCAACGCAAGCTCCATCGGGACTGAGTGCCCGTGCACTTACGCTTTTGGCCATTAGCAAGATCAGCTCAACCGCCTCGCTTTTTAGAGTATCGCCAGATATCAAGTACCCGTCTCGCTGTAGCTTTTGTGTGCAGATATCCCACGCCTTTTCAACGTTCTTCGCTCGCAGGGGTATTGACAAGTGCATGCCTGCTCCACGATCGTACCCGCCCTGCCGCCGAGCTCGGCCCATTCGGAGCATATTGGTAATGCCCGCTTCATGCTTATCAGACTTGGTAAGTGGGTCCAACGATTTTGCGCTGCTTTCTCTGACTAACTCGCTTAGCCGGTTTGAGAAGTGGCCTGCCCGCTTGTTTGGGGTGTGTAGGCTACGATTCCAGCACGCGAAGCCTGGCTGCAAGCGCGTCCGAACCGCCAGCACTCTCGATTTCGCCAGGAATTGGCCACTCATTGGAAGAAATTATATTGAACGATAAGAAACCAAAAGAGGATAGAAAAACTTTATGATCTTCGATTCTCAGACTGCAAGATAACACGGCTCACAAAGCTTGGCCAGCTCGGTTCGATAATGAGTCGTGGTACGTGTATACACCAAAAGTCAAAAATGTTAATATAATTTATGAGAAAATGTTGACTAGGCAGGGTAGCGCTCAAGCGCCCACAAATACCATGAGCCCTAATTCTACTGATCCCAGCTCAGATGAAGGGCTTACATCAGAGGAACTGTAGCGATTAGCTTTAGTCAAATGCTGTAACGCACTATGAGTATTTAAAGGCAAGGCAGCGCCCTAAGCGCGCCGGCTGGAGATGCTCCTCAGCGAGAAATAAATTCTTTCTTTCACATATTTTATTCTTGACAAAACTAGGGTACTACTCGGATAGCTTGCCCTTGGTGTTGGTTAGGGCAAGGTATTCCTGGCTAAACTCGCTTTCGCTGGGTACAAATCGAGCGATCTGCTTGAAGAATCCGTCAAGCGTACACACTGATGGTCCTAGCTTCGTGTGGTGGGCGCCAGGATCGCGGCAGGCTGGCAGCTGAACACTGCGGTCGTTGTACCAGATGCGCACATAGTAGTCGTGTGTAGCGCGCGGGTTGAATGGTACATCCGAGGCATTATTGGCTTGTCTGGGCGCCCAGCGATACAGGCTATCAGGCACATTTAATGGACGAATGCGCTCATCGTGTGGGATAGTGGACATGTCCACGGAGTTAATGGAAACATCTCCAGCCCAGGATGGCTGGATAGTTGGATATGGAGACACGCTATCCTTAAGTAGCTCGATGCGCACACTCGAAGCAAATGGCGGCCACATAGGAGTAGCAGACGTCGCTAGCAAAGGCGAGCCCGCAAGGTCGTCGCCAAAAATGGCTAGCAACGGTCCAATAGTAGAGTCGTGACCCGAGTAGATACTCATTTTAGGCGGGCGCTGCTTTCCAGTCACAATGCCGCGATCGGCCTCGACAGCACTGACTACTGTATGTGTAAATTCACGAGCAAGTGGTCCGATTTGCATTCTGGCACGTTTGGTGGATCTCACTGGTGGATGTAGATACTCGACAGCAGACATGTTCGATACTCGGGCAATAAGTTCGTCGTCGATCTCCTTGGGCAGCGGCAAGCCATGAGAGCGCATCGATGTCACCGTGTCCAAGACAAAATAAGCCGCATGTGTCGCTCCACGCTTGAGCTCAGCTTCGAAGGGTTCGCGCAAACTAGGGATCTGCAATATGTCCTTATGCAATGCAGCGTAGTCCTCGGCAAAAAGTTTGATAGACTCCATGGTACCCTCGGTATGGAACCAGCCAGAGATTTTACAGTGGTATGCTGGGTACAAATTCTCACTGCTCATTGGCCGTGCATTTATGCGAAATAGAGGCGAGTTGGCTGGCAGATTCGGGTACATTCCACCCAATGTGTGCTGTAGCGACTCGAATGTACGACTGAACGATGTGGTGCGGAGATAGAAATCTTCGGTAGGCCCATTGTTGTCGCCAGGGCGAGGCACAGCGGGCAAAAAGCCCAGCGCATCCGTGTACAGTGCCCTCATATGTGCTCCAAGTGCCGTCAAGCTCCGACGACCGACATCAGAGAGCTGTCCAAACCCGCAAGTATCGGATGTGAACTGCGACTTGTCATTGCCGTGCGCCTTGGATAGGTTTTCCTTGAGAAATATGCTAGCATTAGTGGGATTGTCCGACTTGAACATGTAGCTATGCCATTGTCGGTAGTTGTTGCCATCCTTGTCAGTTTCAGAGTTCGGAGAGTAGACTTTGACCGCCTTTGCAAAGTCAGCGTGCAGTCGGTTGCCTTGTGCGCAAAAGTTCCAGTACCTTGGCGAGATGCTGGGGAAGCGATGGCTAGCAGGTGTACGCTCGCCATGTCTGTGGACCAAGTGAACGTGCAAGAGTTTGACCTCGCTTGGGTAGTGCTGAGAAATAAACTCTGGCGAGAGCTTGGGCAGGCGTGCCTGTACGATATTGGGAGTCGACGAGTCCACGTTCGACGAGGGAATGGTTGGAGACGCCATTATACTAAACAAAAGGATTAAAATAAAGGATTACCAAAGACAAGAGGTGAAGCGAGAGTGCACTTTCAAATAAGCACTTCAACTTTGCCAAATACTTGTTTGTCGTGTATCCGTTCACGGCAATCGCTCAAAGTGCTCCACCAATATCAAAATCTGAGTTTCGCTTTGTCGATCTTGTAAAGCATTATTTTTCCAGCCATCTGGAGCAATTGGTATTACTACCAAAAAAGTCTATAAATGTTAATATAATCTATAAGAAACTAGGGTACTACTCGGATAGCTTGCCCTTGGTGTTGGTTAGGGCAAGGTATTCCTGACTAAACTCGCTTTCGCTAGGTACAAAGCGAGCGATCTGCTTGAAGAATCCGTCAAGTGTGCATACTGATGGTCCCAGCTTCGTGTGGTGGGCGCCAGGATCGCGGCAGGCTGGCAGTTGAACACTGCGGTCGTTGTACCAGATGCGCACATAGTAGTCGCGTGTAGCGCGCGGGTTGAATGGTACATCCGAGGCATTATTGGCTTGTCTGGGTGCCCAGCGATACAGGCTATCAGGCACATTTAATGGACGAATGCGCTCATCGTGTGGGATAGTGGACATATCCACGGAGTTAGTGGAAACATCTCCAGCCCAGGATGGCTGGATAGTTGGATATGGAGACACGCTATCCTTAAGTAGCTCGATGCGCACACTCGAAGCAAATGGCGGCCACATAGGAGTAGCAGACGTCGCTAGCGAAGGCGAGCCAGCAAGATCGTCACCAAAGACGGCCAGCAACGGTCCAACAGTAGAGTCGTGACCCGAGTAGATACTCATTTTAGGCGGGCGCTGCTTTCCAGTCGAAATGCCACGATCGGCTTCAACAACACCAACTACATTATCTGCAAGCTCGCGAACAAGTGGTCCGATTTGCATTCTGGCCAGATTAGTGAATCTCATCGGTGGATATATATACTCGACAGCAGACATGTTCGCCACTCGGGCAATAAGTTCGTCATCGATCTCCTTGGGCAGCGACAAGCCATGGGAGGGCATCGATGTCACTGTGTCCAAGACAAAATAAGCCGCATGCGTCGCTCCACGCTTGAGCTCAGCTTCAAAGGGTTCGCGTAGACTAGGGATCTGTAATATGTCTTTGAGCAGCGCTGCATGGTCCTCAGCAAAGATCTTGATAGACTCCTTGGTGCCCTCGTTATAGAACTGGCCAGCGATCTCACAGTGGTGCTCCGGGTACATGTTCTCGCGTTTCCGTGGCCGCACATTGATGCGGAACAGAGGCGAGTTGGCTGGCAAATGCGGGTACATTCCACCCAATGTGTGCTGTAGCGATTCGAATGCGCGACTGAACGATGTGGTGCGGAGATAGAAATCTTCGGTAGGCCCATTGTTGTGGCCAGGGCGAGGCACAGCGGGCAAAAAGCCCAGCGCATCCGTGTACAGTGCCCTCATATGTACTCCAAGTGCCGTCATGCTCCGACGACCGACATCAGAGAGCTGGCCAAAGGCGCAGGTATCGGCGGTAAACTGCGACTTGTCATTGCCGTGCACCTTGGATAGGTTGTCCTTGGAGGAGATGCTGGTGTTCTTGGAATTTTCCGCCTTGAACATGTAGTTGTGCCACTGGTGGTAGTTGCTACCATCCTTAGCATCAGAATCCTGAGTGTGTAGTTGAACCGCCTTTTCAAAGTCAGCGTACAGTCGGTTGCCTTGTGCGCAAAAGTTCCAGTACCTTGGCGAGATGCTGGGAAATGGATGGCTAGCAGGTGTACGCTCGCCATGTCTGTGGACCAAGTGAACGTGCAAGAGTTTGACCTCGCTTGGGTAGTGCTGAGAAATAAACTCTGGCGAGAGCTTGGGCAGGCGTGCCTGTATGACATTTGGAGTCGACGAGTCCACGTTCGACGAGGGAATGGTTGGAGACGCCATTATACTAAACAAAAGGATTAAAATGAAGGACTACCAAAGACAAGAGAGGCGAAGCGAGAGTGCGCTTTCAAATAGGTACTTCAACTTTGCCAAATACTTGTTTGTCGTGTATCCGTTCACGGCAATCGCTCAAAGTGCTCCACCAATATCAAAATCTGAGTTTCGCTTTGTCGATCTTGTAAAGCATTATTTTTCCAGCCATCTGGAGCAATTGGTATTACTACCAAAAAAGTCTATAAATGTTAATATTATCTAGGTGAAACTAAAGAATTACTGGTATGACTGGCTCTGAGCTTCGGCTAGGGCGAGGCGTTCCTGGATAGTCTCGCTTTCGCTGGGTACAAAGCGAGCGATCTGCTTGAAGAATCCATCAAGTGTGCATACCGATGGTCCTAGCTTCGTGTGGTGGGCGCCAGGATCGCGGCAGGCTGGCAGTTGAACACTGCGGTCGTTGTACCAGATGCGCACATAGTAGTCGCGTGTAGCGCGCGGGTTGAATGGTACATCCGAGGCATTATTGGCTTGTCTGGGTGCCCAGCGATACAGGCTATCAGGCACATTTAATGGACGAATACGCTCCTCGGGCGGAATAGCGGACATGTCTTCGGAGTGATTAGCTAAATCACCAGCCCAGGATGGCTGGATAGTTGGATATGGAGACGCGCTATCCTTAAGTAGCTCGATGCGCAAACTCGAAGCAAATGGCGGCCACATAGGAGTAGCAGACGTCGCTAGCGAAGGCGAGCCAGCAAGATCGTCACCAAAGACGGCCAGCAAGGGCCCGACAGTAGTGTCATGGCCTGAGTAGATACTCATTTTAGGCGGGCGCTGCTTTCCAGTAACAATGCCGCGATCGGCCTCGACAACATCAACTACGTTATCGGCGAGCTCGCCAACAAGTGGTCCAATTTGCATTCTAGCCAGTTGAATTGATCTCATCGTTGGATGTAGATACTCGACAGCGGACATCTTCGATAAGCGGGCAATAAGCTCATCGTCGATCTCCTTGGGCAACGGCAAACCATGGGAGCGCATCGATGACGTCGTGTCCCAGACAAAAAGAGAGCCATGTGCTGCTCGACGCTTGAGCTCAGCTTCGAAGGGTTCGCGCAAGCTAGGGATCTGTGGTATGTCCTTGTGCAGCGTAGCGTAGTCCTCGGCAAAATGCTTGATAGATTCTATGGCTTTTTCGGTATGAAGTCGGTTGGTGATCTCGCAGTGGTAGTCCGGGTACAGGTTCTCGCGGTTCCGTGGCCGCACATTGATGCGGAACAGAGGCGAGTTGGCTGGCAAGTTCGGGTACATTCCACCCAATGCGTGCTGCAATGATTCGAATGCGCGAGAGTATGACGAGGTGCGGAGGTACAGGTCCTCGGTAGGTTCGTTGTTGTCGCCAGGGCGAGGCACAGCGGGCAAAAAGCCCAGCGCATCCATGTACAGCGCCCGCATATGTGCGCCAAGAGCCGTCAAACTCTGGCGGCCGACGTCAGTGAGCTGGCCAAAGGCGCAGGTATCGACAGTGAACTGCGACTTGTCATTGCCGTGCGCCTTGGATAGATTGTCCTTGGGAAAGATGCTGGTATTCTTGTAATTTTCCGACTTGAACATGTAGTTGTACCACTGCTGGTAGCTGTTGCCATCCTTATCAGTCTCAGAGCTCGGGGCGTGTACTTTGACCGCCTTTGCAAAGTCGGCGTGCAGTCGGTTGCCTTGCGCGCAAAAGTTCCAGTACCTTGGCGAGATGCTGGGAAAGAGATGGCTAGCAGGCGTACGCTCGCCGTGCCTGTGGATCAAGTGGACGTGCAATAGTTTGGCTTCGCTTGGGTAGTGCTGAGAAATAAACTCTGGCGAGAGCTTTGGCTGCCGTGCTTGCACAACACTAGAACTCGACGAGTCAATATTTGGCGAAGCAGCGACTGGAGACGCCATTGTACTAACAAAAAGAATTAAAATGAAGGAATACCAAAGACAAGAGAGGCGAGGCGAGAGTGCGCGTGTCCCACGCTATCTTATGCGCACTACCACCGGGCCAAATGGCAGTCCTCCATGTATCCATTCATCACGCGCAGATGACAATCGGCCAAAGCTGCATTTCGCTCTGTCGATCCTGTAATGCACGGACCGTATTTTCAAAGATAGTGGTGATAAAAAAAAGATGGCCTATTGGTGCGAGCTCCGGAACTCATTGACAAAAGCAACAATCTTTTCCACGTTGCTCTCCATCTCCTCGACTGTATTGCTAGTCAGCTCCATGATAATTTCGGGCTTGTAAGACTCGCGAGCGTCGTCGGCCACCACTTGCATGATCTCGCACTCGAGGTTTTCCTCTATTTTGTTCTGCTTGTACCCGCGGCTCTTCAGTCGGTCGTAGACCTGCTGTGTGTCGGCTCGCAGGACGACAACTAGGTCAAACCACCGCTCTGGGAAGAACCCGCAGGTGTGGAAGTCAATGCACATGCCTCCACCGGCCATCATATCTTCCATCTCATCAACCACCTTGTCCTCATTAAGCCAGTATGTGTCAAACTCTTCGTCGTAGCCGTCGTGTAGGTTGCGCTGCTTAATGAGATCTCCAACTGTCACGAGCTCCAGCCCGGCAGCATCGGCTACCATCCCTGCCGCTGTAGTCTTTCCAGTCCCTGGCGTACCAGTGATCAGTATATTCGGGCTGCTCCTTGCGGGGCTCGTCGGCGGCGGTGTGCTGTCGTCGCTGCTCATTCTTCCGATCTTTATATATATGATTTAGGTGACGACAAGATTCAAAAAAGAAGCAGAGATTTGTCTTGTGAAACGCTCAGCCAGTGGTCCGCTAAAAATTAAATAAAAAGCAGTCTAGTAGATCACGGCAGATTGGATCACACCTCAAAAATTTTGAAAGCAATCGCAGTAAGCAAACCTGTGATCCCTGTTGCTTATCTTTGGTCTTGTCTCCATCACCACTCTAATATATTCTACTTCAATTTTTATACACTCGCTCGTGATGCAGGCGTCAATTCGCATTTCTGGCCGTCGGGTATCCCGGCTGGCAAGTGCCAAGCTCGCTGTTGGTAGATCGAGCAGTCGCTCACTGACTCTGTGCGCTGCGACTGGCACTAAGACCAACTATCCGACTGGGTTAGGCCTCCTTTCTGGCCGTCACCTAACGCTGCCACCTACCCGGGTATGTGGAAGTCGTTTATATTCGTCGTCAGCTACCGCCACTGCTTCTTCTGCTGGAGCCGATTCCGCTGCCAATACAAGCTCGACAGTTGACCTGGGAGACATGATCCCCATGGATAGAATTCGGAATATTGGAATTATTGCTCATGTTGACCACGGCAAAACTACACTGGTAGACTGCTTGCTCAAGCAGTCGGGCGCGCTTTCGGGATCTGCTGCCATGCAAGAGACGCGTGTTATGGACTCGAATGCCTTGGAAAAGGAGCGCGGTATCACTATTTTGTCAAAAGTGACGTCGCTAGTGTACAACGGACACCGGATCAATATTATCGACACACCCGGACATGCGGATTTCGGAGGCGAAGTCGAGCGCATTTTGTCCATGGTTGACAGCGTTGTTTTGGTAGTAGATGCGACCGAGGGTCCCATGGCGCAGACTAAATTTGTACTGACCAAGGCACTTGCTCGCGGCCTGACTCCATTGGTAGTACTTAACAAGGTTGACCGCCCTACTAGTCGCCCAGACGAGGTCGACTCTGAATTGCTGGAGCTGTTTATGGCGCTGGGTGCGTCTGACGAGCAGACGGCCTACGAGCTGATGTACGCCTCGGCAAAGGAAGGTTGGTGCTCGAGCGACCTTGGGCAAGTGAGCACGTATGTCGATGCAGCAAGCAAGGGTCAGAAGGCCAGCGGCACCATGTTGCCATTGCTTGATGCGATTATTGCAAGAGTACCGCCGCCAAAGGGTGAGCGCTCTGGTGCACCATTCTCCATGCTGGTCACTCAGCTCGAAGCTAACTCGTACTTGGGAAAGTGCGCTCTAGGCCGCATTACTAGCGGTACTGTGCGTGTGGGTGACAGAATCCGCGTGCTAGAGCCAGGCACCAGCAACGTAAAGGAAGAGGGCAAAGTCACAAAGCTGTTCTTGCGCAGTGGTGTTCAGCAGATCGAAATGGCCCAAGCCGGTGCTGGTGACGTTGTTGCTATTAGCGGCGTGCCTACTGTCAGCGTCAACTCCACCATTGCTGGACTCGATATTTCACAGGCGCTCGAGTTTATCCCCGTCGATCCGCCAACCATCTCGGTGACGTTCTCAGTCAATGACTCGCCACTGGCTGGTCGCGAAGGCTCGCAGCTGACGTCGGGTATGATCCGCGACCGCCTGCGTCGCGAGGCTGAAATCAATGTTGCCTTGCAAGTTGTCGATGACGGCAAGTCTGAAGCACTGGAGGTGCGCGGACGCGGCGAGCTTCAGCTGTCGGTGCTGATCGAGACGATGAGACGTGAGGGCTTTGAGCTTTCAGTTACGCCGCCACGCGTGTTGTTCAAGAAGAATCCCGAAAACGCGCGGCAAATCCTCGAGCCCTTTGAGGAGATTACTATCGATGTCGACCATGAGTCGTCGGGCGTTGTTATCGAGAAGCTGACGAAGCGCAAGGGCGAGCTCAAGAACTTTTCGGATCTGGCTGATAAGGCACGCATGGTTTTCCACATTCCTACCCGCGGTCTTCTTGGATATGCCTCAGAGTTCAAGAACGACACTCATGGAACCGGCGTGATGAACCACGCATTCCTCCGCTACGATGAGTATGTGGGAGCGTTTGAAAAGTCTCGCAAGGCTAGCATGGTGTGCATGTCGCTGGGCACGGCCACGTCCTATGCCCTCAATACAATCGAGCCTCGTGGACGGCTCTTTGTCCGTAACAGCGATGAAGTCTACCCAGGTATGGTTGTCGGCGAGTTGAGCAAGGACGGCAATGACTTGGATGTGAACCCAACCAAGGCCAAGCAACTGACGAACATCCGCGCTGCTGGCAAGGACGAAACCATTCGCCTGACTCCGGTCAAGCCCTGGACGCTGGAGGAGGTCATTGCCTATGTCAATCCCGATGAGGCCATTGAAGTCACTCCAACGCAGATTCGGCTGCGCAAGCAAATTTTGGACTCTACGAAGCGCAAGCAGCTCTCGCGGAGACGGGTCAGCGATATCGACGAGCTCTTAGAATAGATATATTTTGCTCTGAGTTGCCCATATTATCTTATAAACACGGAGATATGTGAGAATTATCATTTGCTCTGTGGGATTTGGGTGACATTTGACATTGTCATATATCTTTGATAACCATTGTAATTACCGCTCGTATTGTAACCATGGGAGCTACCGCCGAAGACCATGAACCGCAGAACAAGCGAGCCAAGACCAACCGCGACAAGTCAGAGTATCTAACGCAGGCGCCAGTTGACGGCGATAGCCGCTGCCACTTTTTCGTGGCAGGCAAGGGCCGCTACTGTCGGCTTTTAACTAAGGCGGAAAACAAGTATTGCGGCGAGCACATGGTGGTAAGCGACAGCGGTAGCGCAAAGTCGGCTATGCGTAGAGTGCCGTGCCCCTACGACCCGTCGCACTCTGTCGACTTGGGTAAGCTCAAAAAGCACATGGAGTCACTCTGCAACTCGCGGCCGCCAGCGATCCGCCCAGCGTTTACCAACATTGACTGCAACGTGTCTTTGCTGCCGCCAGGCTACGCCGAAAAGTCGTTTGACGAGTGCGGGCAGCTGTGGAGCGAGGAGGCGCTTGCGAAAGCCGATGCGCGACTGATGGTCCCGCCTGGCGAGCGCATATACTTGGGCACGACGAGCTCAAAGGTGTTTGGCGATCTGAATCCCTCTTCGCATGAACAGCAGGCGCGCACCAATTCTGCGCCACTGAACGAGGCCACTGTCAGGCGCCTTCTTCGTCCAGTAGTCACTGCGTATCTGCAGTCCGTATCGGCGACACCAGAGGATGTAGAGTCGGCGGAGCTGGATGATTTACTAGAGCTTGTTCGCCTAACCGAGGACTTTCCGGTGGACAGCTGCACGCACTCTGCGCTAGAGGAGCGCTCGCACGCAAAGACTAATCCAAAACACGCATTGCAGCAGTCGTCACTAATTGGACACTTGGAAAAGCGAGGCCTGTTGGATAAGCGATATGCGTTTATCGAATTTGGTGCTGGCAAGGGCGAGCTGTCAGTGTATGTGCACGCCGCACTTAATCCTGGACCAGAGGGCAGCGATAGCAGCATCATCTTGGTCGACCGCAAAAACTTTCGTCAAAAGTATAACATTGGCGAGCAGGATAGCGCGGCTGAGCCCTTGCACCATCGGTTTGAGCGGATCTATATTGACATCCGCGACCTGGATCTGTCTAAAATCCCAACGCTGCAAACAATTGACCCCGCAACCGGCGCCATACAGCTGCGGCCTATTGTCGCCTACTCGAAGCACTTGTGCGGTGCCGCTACTGACTTGACAATAAAGTGTCTGGAGCGGTATCAGCAGGCCGGCGGATCTGTTGCCGGAGTTGCGATTGCGCTGTGCTGCCACCAAGTATGCAAATACTCGATGTACGTTGACCATATGCACTTGTCTACGGCGACAACACATGGCTCTGGCGCGAGTGAGTGGTGCGATAGCCAACGGGACGAGTTCCAGCACCTGACAACAATGTCCAGTTGGGCTGTAAATGCCCCCACTCCATCCCAGTCAACTGACGATCAACAACAACAACAGCAAGATGGCCAAGGTGCGGATCAGGCAGCTCACTACTCGGGACTATCGTTCGACCAGCGCATGCGCGCCGGCCATGCAGTAAAGAGGTTTCTAGATATCGGGCGACTCGCATTCGTTCGCCAAAACCTGGGCATGAAAGACGCAGCGCTCGTCTACTATACAACTCGCTCGACGTCACCTGAAAACCTGGCACTACTGGGAACCACAACAACAGCTCCCTGAACGGACTATTCTTGGAATTCGGTCCATGCGGGCTGGAAAGCTGGAAATGCAAATGTCTTAGTGCAGATCGGCAGCGGAGTGCATGCTACTGGGGATCGCTCGACCAGTATATACCTAAAAGTTGTTTGAAAGGGACCGCCAAAAGGGTGTCAATCTCCCTCAGATCCTGTTCTTTTTTGTTGTTTAGCCCATCTCATGACTGGCGAACCAGAAAGTGGTGTCAGTTATAACATCCTCACCTCGCCCTCTCTACTCTTTTGCTTTTCTAAATACCAATCGCATTTATCCTCCTCCTCACGCTCTACTTTTAGACACGTCTATTATTACGCCTTTTACCTCACTCTTCCCTCGCTTCCTTAAACCCTAAAATGAAGCTTTCCGTCTCTACTTTTACCCTCTGCGCTGTGCTGGCCGCCGCAGTAGCCAATGCCCAGAGCTCAAACTCTAACAGCGCACCGAGTGTACCCTCCTCTGCCCCGCCAAATATTGGCGGCGGCGGTGGAAATATTGACGATGGCAACATTGGCGAGCCCATTTTTATCTCCAACAGCAACGAACCACACATCCCCTCTCCTCCGGTCGCACCCGTCATCCCCACCCCGACACCTAATCCTTCTGCCCCTGTTGTCCCCTCGCCGCCTTCCAGCAAGCCCACTCCCGGCGGTGGTGACGCCGTCGTCAACCCGCCTGCCAATGTGGGAAACATTGGTGATAATCCTGTAAACATTTCTGCCGATGAGCCAAAGCCAGTTCCTTCTCCCGGTAACGTGAACAACGGCGGTGCTGGTGCCTCTGTGCCAGTTCCCAACCAGCCAACTTCGCCACCGGCCAACCCTGCTGCTGGCGGGCCTTCGATTGGTGAAGGTGTATCCATTTCTGTCGATGGCTCCAACGGCTCTGGATCGGGTGGCAGCGCGGTTTTGGGTGGAAATAACTCGGTGTCTGATGATGATTCTGCCTCTTCTCCATCGTCGTCGTCATCTGGGAGCTCTTCGGCTGACAGCGGCAAGGGTGCTGACAATGAGATCAGCGAGTCTGAATCCAAGACTAACGGCGCAGTTGGAATGATCCCAGCAATGTCGCTCTCTGCCCTGGTGGCTGTGGCCGCATCGGCAGTATTCTTCTAGATTTCCAATCTCACATAGTTCATGCTTAGATATTTATTAATATCATTGGTTATCTAACAGTGTTTAGTAGCAATTCTGCTCCATAGACTACCCCTTGAGTATCACAGGGAAGTAGTGATATTTCGAGATGCACTTATTATTTCAAATTGGTCTGAGGGCCAAATTACGGAGTATTTGAGCAGGGTCGCCAACAAGACCCGCAAAACCCTCAACAACGCTTGGAAATGTTGGGCACATTGGTGCTTTCAGAATGAACAACGCATTTTTACCCGATCCGAGAATATACTAAATGACTACCTTTCAGGGACAACCTACTCTAAGGACCAGAAACACATGATTAAGAGGGTGGTTCGCGACGTTTGGAATGCTGTCAGAATGGCTGAGGAATAATAGGCATAGTTAGTAGTACACGTTCGCAACAGCTACGGAGTAGGTATCTGGGGCTTAGCTTCGTTTTCTGTACTTTAATTCATATTCAACTATGTACATCGTCCAACATACAAATCACCCTCAGTAATTCAGACAACATAGCAAGTGAAAGTGGGAAAATACAAATGGCGTGAAATGACTGGGTTAAGCAATAATAATTCAAAACATGAGAAAATAGTCTCCCCAATTTCCAACCTGGATGCTGAGCGGGCAAGCATATAAATATGAAAATACCACACGATAATGCAGATGATGTGACAAACATAGGCAAAATATTTGGCACAGGTCAACTCTCACAGGCCATTGTTGCGGTAGGCCAAGCTCTCATGCGCGCACTGATAAATCGAGTGCCATTCCTGCCCAGTACAAATCAAAGGACTCATGTTTGAGGACTTTGTAACAGTACGATTTATCATTTTGTCAAATGTTGTGAAGCCAACAGGAGAGTATAAAAGACAAGACAGCACCCCTATCAACTGGCATGAGCTCTCTTTGGCAATTAATTTTGGTTATTTTTATTCTTCTTTACGGCCTGCAACCAACCAGAGTTTAGTACATCACCAAGCAATGCTGTAGCTGTTTTAGATTTATTTTTGAGTTAGTTGTGAGGTACTATGGCCGGGCTACACTGTCTGTCATTTTATGCTTTTCTGGAAAATGTATTGAAGGTAATGTGCAAAAAATGCTGTGCATCAATTAGTGGGTCCACCCCAGCCACCGTCCAAACTGACCAAATAGCCTTTTTAATAGTTTGCTTATGATTTCCTGAGCAATTGCCGCTCAATAGGAAGCCTGCCAACTCTGCCTCATTTCTAACGATTGGGTCCTGCTGATGAGCTAAACACCAAGTTGTCCAATGTGCCCGCCTGCTGTTAAGTTTCCCGCGTTTCACTCTTTTTTATCTCTTTAAATATATGTCAATATTGGGGATCGTTAACCCCTGTGATATGAGCGCATTGGTCAAGCCATTCTCGCAGTGCAGGTCATTAGGGCGTGCTTGTGTAGGTGACTGCTCGGCTATAATGTGTGGTGTTCCATTGTCCGCCTGCTCTTCTGTTGGACGGGCCCTTGAATGAACTGGTAAGTAGATTGGGCACCCTGAATAGCCACTATAGAGGCGGATCTTATTTGCAATGCCAGTGATATGCTAAGAATTTTTTGTGTCTAATCCAAATTTCAAAGAGCGTGTGAAAATACAAGCATTGTGACACAAGGGTAATCCGTCCAGCGCAATTCTCCAAAGATTAATGTACCAATAATTATTATCAACATATCCACATATATTTATTGCAAACAATATTCCACTAGCAAGAAAACTAGACTGATCAGTTGACAATAGGTTATTGATGTCCTACTCAATAGCTAATAATATTCTTCAACTATGTATTCAATTAACTTTGTAATTTTTTTTCACACTCTTTAAAATCCGGATTTAACGCAAAACTTGATTTGTATACCACCAACATTGTAAAAATGACCAGTCTCTATTGAGGCTTTCCGGGACGCTCCAGCGCCAAGGCTGGTCTGATGCAGAAGTAACTGCATATATACACCTTGTTGGTCATCAAACCAACAAAAACCTTGACCATGCATGGAACTGGTGGGTCAGGTGGTGCTAAGAGTGGGGCCATCGCCCCACTGCCAGAAAGGAAGGCGTGCTATATGATTACTTGCACCAGGCCAATTTACCTGCGAAAAGCCAAGCCTTAGCAAGACAGGTCATCCTGTCAGTCTGGTCGGTGGTTGAAGAAGTCTATGTGTAATCGTATCATTGTATGTGTAGACTATTGCAGCTACCAATACCTTTTGCGCATTTTGTGTAGTGTTATGTCATTAGTAAGAAGAGAAAGAAAAATAAGTGTAAATGATAGGGGCGATAAACTAGAAAAGAAAATGAAAAAATCTTTTTTTTTTCGCTCTAACCTCCAAGCCTTTTTTCCATGTTTCGCGGTCATGTATGCAAACACCCAACCAACAAAAGGACATTTAAGTTGATTGTGGGCCATGCACTGAGACAATGAAACCATGCGTCATAAATAGTCGGCCAATGATAACTAGTATCAGGAGCAGGTGTCCTGGTCAATTTAGCTCAAAATAATTGGGGAGTTGAAACTCTAGGACTCGAATCGGCTGGCCACTAGTTCGAAACCCGATGATGAGCGGTCTTCACCTGACAATCCTTGGGGTAACGGCAAGTCGCTATATATACTGTCCGGAGCGACCGACTGCCCAAGGATTGTAGTCAACAATTATATAAGCTATATTTTTTTAAATTTTTTTTTTGCGACTTGTCAAATTCAACATATATTTTTCTCTCATTTGCATCACCCAAGCTATTGAAATATCGTAGAGTGGAGCATATCAGTGTCTGAATAGTACCGGGTTGGATATAGCTCCTGTAGCGACTTGCAAGAGTCTAGAGGTGACTATCTGATTGTCAGACCGAATGGACATCGTAGCCTGCACTCTATGTATATACTCTACCACAGATTGCCATTATCTGCATATCTTGCCAATATGCTCCAACAAGTGTTCCCTTGGCACTTCCCATCACTGGTATTGCACATTTCGTGCTGCTTAGGGTTGCTGTAAGGTGCATATATGCCGTAACAATATCTGTCAGCACAAGGCAGCAGTCGTACTTGTAACGACCAAAAAATTGTAGCTCGATGAATGGTGGTCTTTCCACCTCCAGCCTCGTATTCTGGCCAAAGATAGGTTACCAATATGTACATATTTTTCCTTTCTTTATTTTATTTCGCACCACTCTTGGTTATAATGTTTTTTTACTTATTTATATATATATATCATTAGAAAGATAGTCTCTTATTTGATATTACAATTGCTCTCGCTCAGAATCATTCAACACCTAATCAAAATATAACAGTTATTAAAGTAGGTTTATCACGCATGCACCGTCGTTTACTTGCACCTCTCCAAAAAATGGCCACAATATACATACATAATAAAAAGGTATAGAAGAAAAGCGCAAGGGAGTAAAAAAGAAAAGAAAAAGACATGTGTACTACTATTCTCTATATCCTCCAACAGCTTATTCAGCTCTGAGCTTACTTTCTTGATGCCAAGTAATAGCTCCTAGTTGGCCACTCAACGGCAGATAAGCTCATAGGTTTTATTGAAGCAAAATATATCCACTCTTTCTTTGTAAAGCTGACCTGGTTATTCAAGCACCATCTGGGGGGGGGCGCAACATTTAAGCGCTGAGTTTGTTTCAAATATCACGAAAGAAAGCACAATAAATTATCCTAATCCAAATAAATATAGTTTCCTCTCAGTGTATTCCGCAAGCTTGGAGTGTAGATATTAAAAGCTTGAGAGTGGTCTGTTGGGTAGTCGATATGGATGCCCTGTGCGTTTTGGAAAGATAACTTCCCGCTGAGTTCTGAAGCCGATAATTTTTTTTCGTTTATACAAAGGCGAGGTAGTGGTTATAATTTCAGCTGAATGCTTGCAAGGAGAAGTCTTGGGCGTTTAGTCCACAAAGAGCGCCCCTTTGGCTAAGAGGCACAGCGTCTGTCTTGTAAACAGAAGATCATCGGTTCGATTCCGATAATGGGCAATCTTTTTTGCATATACTCTGAATTTTTTTGTAGCGCTTTGCAAAATCGAGTCGTCATGAATATAGTTTTTTTTTGGGTGTTGTTGGCGCAGAGAGTGTTCAATTAACAACGGCAGTAGTCTAACTTCCCATTTTAATGGTGGATTTGTAATAGTACAAGATATATATAAGAAAAATATTAGATACTGCGTGCGTCGGCATCATTCTTATATCCAGGCATATCGACGAGCACGAACTGAGCGCGATCATAGCCAATGTTTTTAATAGAAATATTAGCACCCGGTCGAACATGCTGCAAGTGTATGCCGTCGCCACAGCTAAGCTGAATAGAGCCCGGAAGCATCAAACGAGCGCCGCCTTGTCTTGTAGTTCCAGTTTTAGAATAGTCACTAAACACATGTATATAAACACTGCGAGACTTTTCCGGTCTTATATGAGCAGTATCCTGGTTTATGTGGACTGGTCCACGAGTAGTAGAGAGAGTGGTAGTTGCGCGGCGGAGCTTTGGGATTTCGAAAATGGGTGGTTCGTTAGCACACCG
Source organism: Coemansia sp. RSA 922 (assembly GCA_027577415.1). NCBI lineage: Eukaryota > Fungi > Kickxellomycota > Kickxellomycetes > Kickxellales > Kickxellaceae > Coemansia > Coemansia sp. RSA 922. Next base: position 8,748 of record JANBQS010000190.1, on the reverse strand, counting down.
AGCAGAGACTGTAGTGTGGTTGACTGTGGCACAGGGTACTAGGCGGCAGATATAAACGTGTACGTCGCTGTCGAGCTCAAATACCTCCGATGAGGCCGTAATGCCAGGCAGGAGTGCGAGGTTATGTGGGTCTGGGTTAAGATACTTTGTAAAGTCGGATTTGGGCGCAGCGATGGGGCACATTTTGTTGAGACGCAGGGTAGGCGGGATATGCAGGGACTGGGTCCAAGGGCCAGCGACAGGCAAGCTGCTTTTAATCCAGAGCTCAGCACCCGTACAAACCGTACTGCTCGTACCCATGTTACAAGCGCGACGCACGCCAGTTCCCGAGTACAGACACTGCACGTGGTGTTTCTGAAGCGGAAGTTCCGTAGCCGTGTCACCACAGTAGGTGGTTCCGTCTAAAAGTCCCACATTGACAATAGTCAGGATATATATGCCGCTGACCTTATCCCTAGACATGGAGCCTGACTTTGGAAACCACGCCTCGTAGACGTTTTTCAAACGGCCTATTCCCTCATCCTCCAAGGGGAAAAGCGAGTCGGATGGGAATGATTTGTATACGTGAAAATCTCCAGTACCTATGTATTGCCGTGACTCGCTCGTGTATGAATCGTAGGATATGTAGGGCAGTGGTGGCTCGAATATAGCGCAGCGTGGAGCAGTATTATGTGTGGGGTCATCGACAGCTGTAGTGTCAGAAGACACAGTGGTGCGGTCGCTGGAGGGTATTTTGGCGGAGGCACTGTTACTGCGTCGGCGAAACAGCGAGTACAAACAATCCCTAGCTCGACCCATGGTTAGAGAATAAGAATAATAAGAATAGCAGTATAAAAGCTAAAGAAGCAAAAAAAATAAAAATAAAAAAATAGAGGATAGAGAGTCAAAATAACTGTTTTAGGCATTGGGCGGGGCGCCTAGAACGCCTCTTTCTTGAGCATTGATCATGCGCGCCTGTCTCTTTTTTTTTTTTTGCATGCTCGGAGTGTTTTTTCTTCCCTTTTTTCCATCAAGCCTAAATTTAGTGACATGCTTTTACTGCCCGAGCGTTGATTGATGGTACAAACAATCATAGGATACCTATTTTCTTCTCGACAGAACACACACAAAAATAAAGAATACTATCTAGATGGTACGCCACCAAAGACCTCTGGATAAGGAAGGTCAGACAGTGGCGGTTCCTCTGAATCCTGGTGGGCATGACCATGTTTAGTCAGGCGTTTAGGGTTAAGCTTGCGACAAGCGGACTTTAGCTTAGAAGACAGCTCTCGAACAGACGATTGGTGTGGGTCAGCAGAGGTACTAATACGATAAGACTTTTGACGAGGCATAGTCCTGCGGCTAGGTAGTTTGCTACCGGCTGACGGTGTGCGATGATAGCTGATAAAGCGTGTAGTCTGGCTACGCTTACCACTGTCTGGCGGGAGCTCTGTATCTTCGTCTTCGGGGATAGCGTAGTTTTTGTGAACTACTGATTGCTGACTCTGGCGGTTGGTGACTTTGCCTAGCTGTTGTGACAGACGGTCGGGGTCGATGGTCTGGTGTGACGATGGTGTGCGGTACTGGCCCATTGGAAGTAAGGGTGAGGCACATCTACTCGGATATGACTCGGCGACAGATGCGGCGGTTGCTGGGGCTGGCGACCGATGGTGATAGTGCAAGTCCTCAGGGTCGACGGCAGCGTAACCGTGCAGGTGGCTGTGTGTGCTGGGACTAGGACTATGGCTGATAAACGACGTGCTCATTATTTGTGAATATATATAAAAAAGAGTATTAAAGATATAGATAAAAAATATAAAAAAAAGAGATAGCGGAGAAGAAAAAAAAAGTATTTCTTTTATAGGCACGTCTCCGCATTAATAGCCGTTTAGTAGCAAATGGGGGGAGGAGGAGGGCAAGCCGGGCATGGGATGTAATGCAAAGTATCTCTGAGGCGGCGGCGCCACCACCTGAAAAGTGGGTGGCTGAAATCCACAGAAAGCAAGAACCGAACGATATATTTTTTACAAGGATAAAAAGAAAGCAGCTCAATTTGGGCAATAAAAACAAAAACAAGGATCAGCGTCGAGTGTTCTTCTTCTTCTTCGCAGATGTCGTGGAGCAAGAATCGGCAGCAGCAACAGCAGCCAATTCGGCAAGAGGATCGGAGGACACCGGGTCCTCAATGCTCCATGGGCCGTAGAGCGACATATTGCGGATTTTGCGAGCACACAATGTGAAATAGTCGACTGGCATCCAGTGGCGCTGCGACAGACGCAAGGCCGTCATGACGACCTCCAAGCGGTCCTGCATACAGCGGATATCAGCCAGCGTGCGCAACTCGGGTGGTGGCGATAGGTCATTGGCAAATTCAGCGTCATTGTCGTCGCTGGGCAGACCTTGCGGGGCATATGCAGCAAAGTCAGGCAGAGCACAGGGCCTGGGAGGATTGTCTGCGTGGTCGCCGTCAATGGACACGGACTCGCTAGGCAGCAAGACATCGAGGGCAGAGGTGGAGCTGTTGCGGCGGGCCAAGACGTAGGCAGACATTTTGGCGTGGTGCAGGTACATGATCAGAGTCTTGGCAGCGACAAATATATAGTAGGAGGTGCCCGGCAGCTGGCAGCGGAATGGCTCCATAAAGTCAGCCGAGTCGTCGTCGCCAAAGTCAGGTGGCGTGGCATTGGCCACAACACTGGGGGCAGCGTTAGCGTTGGTCTCAATGTGGATGTTGGCGTTCATGCTGCAGGCCAGCGGCAGCTCGGCGGCGGCAGCACTGCTGGTAGCCACAGCGCCCACGATCTGGTCCAGCAGGCGGCGGTTGGCGACAAGCAGCGGGTGGGGCGGCGTGGCATGCGAGAAAAAGACGGCGGCGTCGGCGGCCTGCTGGTCGCGGCGCAGGCCGGACTCGGGGTCGGGCGGGAAGCGGCGCAGGTTGGCGTCGGCGTTGAGCTTGGCGCTGATGGCGGCGCGGGAGTGCCAGTCGGGGCGCACCATCAGGCGCAGGCTCGAGTCGCTCGGGGCGGCGACCAGCCAGTGCGACTGCAGCAGATCGGCGACCTCGCAGGCCTGGCGCACGACCACGGCCCAGGCGTCGCGCGCGAGGCGGCGCAGGGCGCGCATGCAGGGCGGCGGCGGCTGGTTCGGGCGCACCAGCGCCGGCAGGGCCTCGGCGGTCTGGATGCGCTTGGCGCGGCGCTCCAGGCAGGCGTGCAGCTGCAGCAGCACGGCGCGGTTCTGGGCCAGCAGCGCGGCCAGCAGCAGGCGGTGGTTGGCGTACTCGTGGCGCTCGGCGCGGATGCTCGCGTCCTCCTCGGGCGACGCGCCCGACCCGTCGTCGTGGTCGCGCAGCGGGAACATCGACTCGAGGTAGACGCGCCACTGCGCCAGCTTGGCGTCGATGTCGGCCACGGCGGCGCGCGCGCGGCGCAGGCGCTCGTCCCAGGCAACGGACGGCGGCGCGGGCTCGGGCTGCAGCTGGCTCGGCCACCGGCTCGGGAAGAAGAGGCGGAACAGCGCCAGGCGCGTGCGCGCAAGCTGGCCGACGATGACGGCGGTGTGGGCGCGCAGGTGCATGCGGTTCTTGCGGCGGCGGACGTGCACCAGCATGCTGGCGACGCGGTTGGGCACGGCGTCGATGCGCAGGCTGCCGCCCGAGTCGACGTAGTACCGGCCCATGTGCAGCAGCAGCCGCTCGTGCTCGGCGGCGCGGCGCGGCTCGGCGGCGGCCCACAACGCGTCGCTGCACGGCATGTGCACCCAGCCGGCGTCCAGCGTCACCAGCGGCGGCGCGCCGCCGGCCAGCGTGTGCGTGCGCTCGGCGTCGAACAGCGCCCACCGCAGCCGCCGCTGCTGCTCGCGCTGGATCCACGCCGCGCTGCTCAGCGCCGGCCGCCGCACGCCCGCCGCGTGGTGCGCCGGGCTCTGGCGGCTCGTCAGCGGCGAGATGGCCGACTCGTGCAGCCCCAGGTGCGACGTGTACGCCGGGAACTGGAACGCCTCGTCCAGCGCGTGCAGCTGCTGCTGGCTGAACATGCGCGCCGCCGTGGCCCAGTACGAGCTGCCGCCCACCCAGTCGCCCATGCCGAACTGGTGCTCCGACACGAGGAACGCCGCCTGCATCACCTCCAGCGACGCGTCCTGCGTGGCCGCCAGCAGCGCCCGCGCCTTCTGCGCGAACCGCCGCCCGTACTCGAACGGCCGCGCGCCTACCTGCCTTGGCCCGTAGCGCGCCGCGATCGCCCGCACCGCCAGCCACAGCACCGCGCTGACCGTGCCGCCGCGCACCGCCCGCTCGAACGTCGCCCGGTGGAGGATCGGCTGCTGCGCGTGGAAGTACGCAAAGTACCACTGCAGGTACATGTCGTCGCTCGCTGCGTCGGCCGCGTCCTGGCCCTCGGCCGCGTCCTCGCTGTCCGGCATGGCGATCTGCCGCCGCGACAGCGCCTCCAGGCCGCCGCTGTCGCCGTTGTCGCTTGCGCTCGACGACTCGCCGTCGCTGTCGCTCATCGCCACTGCCGCCATTGCCACCGCCGCGTGCTCGGCCAGCGACGCGGCGCTCGACGTGCCGTTCTGCGACTCGCTTCCTGCCTGCTGCCGCCTCCGCTTGCGCGCCCCCGCTGGCGCCGCCGGCTCATACGCACACTCGAAGCCCTTGGTCTGGCAGAATGTGCACGTTGGCCGCAGCCCGTCGCACTTGACTTTGCGTCGCCGGCACATGCGGCACGCCTGGTCGATTCGTGCTGCCGGAGCACTGCCGCTTGCTTGCTGCTGTCCCACGTTGTCTGCTGCTGCCAAAAACATACTCATGTCCTCGCTTGCTATCTGCGTGCCGTGGTGTAGCCCGTCGATCTGCTGGATCCCGCCCATGTCATACAGCATGCTGCCGAGTAGCTGATCCTGCCCCACGCCAAATCCCAGCCCCACATTGCTGCCCGCATCGTTGTTGCCAATGTTCAAGTAGAGCGGTCCTAGTCCCAGTCCTGCTGGTGTGTGAAAGTTGAACAGTGACGCTTGGTCTCCCAGCGGAAACGGGAATGTCCCCTCGCCGCCACCTGTTGTGTCTAAGTCTTTCAGGAATAGACCCGAGATATCCTGCTGGTCCATCTGCTTAATAATAAATCGTCGAAAAGATAAAGAAAGAGCCCATGTCGTCGTTGCCACCGCCACCATTAATCCTACCTTTACATATCCATTGGCTCTGAATATTCGCGCTCTGGAAAATTGCCCGAGCCTTCAAGTCTGTGCACATGATCACGTCCGAGCCACAAAAGCCGAGTCGCCTCTTTTGCCCTTTTCGAGCCGCCTCCTTCCTTGGCATGGGCAAGTCTCGGCCAAAGAAACCGTTGATGGCTGCGTGCGTGGTTGGGGGTACTTGTCGCCCGCTGGTGGGAACATCTCTTCGCCGACGTATCTTTAAGTCAAGCCGTTGGTTTCCTTCCCCCACTTCCTTTTTGGCCTTAATTGTCTACATTCACGCTCTTTTTTCTTCTTTGAATTCCTTTCCTCTTTATTTATTTATTTATTTCCTTTATTTTTTTTTGTCGCCACCGTCGTCTCAGACTACCACACTAATGGCAGATAGCAGTGACAGCGACCAAAGGACAGAGCCCAGTCGACCAGGAGGGATAGCGGGCACCAGTAGTAACGGAGCAGATGCTTTGGCTAAAAAGACTCCAGCAAAGTGTCAGGCATGCACCAACTGCCGCCAGAAGAAAATCAAATGCGATGGCTCCAAACCGACCTGCTCCGCCTGTTTGCGCAACGCTGCCGAATGCCAATACGTGCCGTCTCGTCGTCGGGGTCGTCCGGCTCGCGCACACAGGGAGTATGAGCGTCCATACGCTAATCCATTGCCTATCTTGCCACGTCAGCCTCGCGCTCCTGCACACCAAAGCGATCATATAAAGTACCAGCCGCCATTGCAGCAACTGGCTCCTAACCGCGTGCTGCCTACTTTGCCCCACTTGCAGCCTGCGCTGGCTGGTCAGGGCACAATGCCGCCTCCGCCGCCTACTGCTCCACCGCCACCCAGGGCTCCCCCCTCTATTGCCACTCCAAATACACAGCTGCCCCCGATTCTGCCATTGCACTCACAACACCATGCGCAAAGTCAGGTAAAGCCGCCTTATCTGAATGGTCAGCAACAACAGCCGAAACATCATCACCAAATCGCTCCCCTGGGCAGCATTTTGGCTGCTGCGCTGTTCCCAGGCAGTCCAAACTCCTTATCAGAGGATGATGCCGGTCCGGCTGGTGGTCATCGCTCGTCGGGTAGTGAGAGTCCGCTGCCTCCTCATGTGCGCCCGCCACCCTTCTTGGTACCTGGCGGTGATCGCGGCGGCCATCAGACCATGGCCCAGGCCACGCCGCTGGTTATTCCGCGACCCAGCATGCTCCACGCCAACTCCAGTGCCGCCAACACCAGTATGGTCGCCACGAGCACGTATATCGACCCGAACATCATCGAGTTTTTCCACTACTTTAACGCACTATATCCCATCGTCCACTGGCCCTCGTTCAAGGAGGCGTACGACGACGGTACCGTGCCCAATTACTTGATTCTGGCTATCCGTGCCCTGTCCAAACGTTACTCGAAACAGCCATCTGTGGTTCTCTCGGGTCAGCTCTATTCTGCTGGCCAGGACTTGGCTGCCATTGCAACGTCACTAGCAGAGGTCGCTACTCGTGAGGATCCGAATACCTATCTGATCCAGACTTGGATAGTTCTATCCATGTTTGAGTTTGGAATGGGTCGTATAAAACAGGCTGCTGATCGCCGTGAACTCGCTGTCAGGTAAGTTTTTACTTTTATGTGACGCATCTTGACTTTTTTTGTTGTGCGCTATGACATTGTGTCCTTTTTGAACTGCTGATACAATAACGCCAACAACGCCTGATTTTTCCCCCTTTTTGGAGAGTCACGCTTATATCCACTCCCTGTGGCGCGTGAGTCAGTACATGCCTTTTATTTACTATCCTCCCCAGCAACATAATTTATGTTGCTTTTTTTTCCATTGTCGGAAATGAAATGAAATCTAATCAGGGTCCTTCTTTATATCCGCTTATGCACGTGTGCTGCATTTTGGCGATTTCCGATTCTTCTTTTCCAAATAGGTTGGCGTATCAGCTAGAGTTGAGCAATATCGAAGTACGTGCCAGTCAGCGTCGCGCACGCTCGTTGATTGTTGCCGAAAACTGTCGTCGTGTGTGGTGGACGTTGTTTTACGCTGACCGCTACTTCTCTTTGGTCTCTAGTGACCCCGAAATCGGTCCCGCTATCCACGAATCCACCTACCGCGTTGGATTTCCGCGGGCCATGCGTGAGGCCACGCCGCCTCCAATGCCGATGCTGCAGTTATCTGGCGGCGAGGGACCGCACTCACACTTGTCAGACGTTGAATTCCCTCGCTACGACGACCACGACGTCATATTGTGGTTCCAATCTGCTATCCCGCTGTCATTGATCATGGGCCATCTTGCTCACCAGTGTCGCGCTGCCGAACAATTATTTAGGAACGGATTGGCTGCACGTCCCGCTGACCGTCTGTGGGAGGATACTGAGTGGTTGGCGGCGCTGACAGAGTTTACAAAGAGCTTTTTGGTCATCGACGCCGAGATTGCTCAGTGGAGACAGCAGCTCAATGCAGCAACGACAGTGTATTCATCCTCATCAGGAACCTCGTCCTTGGCGGATAGCCCCGAAGTGCCTCAGAACGAAGAGAGCAAGCAGCAGGCTGAGCGGCCACACAGTACACGCGACGTCACGCTGTTCCACCGCGAACTACAGTACCAGGGCCTGGTGATTATCCACCAGTGTCTAGCCCTGTACTCGTACGAGAAACTGCGGCTGAGTCTCAGCACCCTGGCCTCAGCCTGTACGTCGCTATTGTGGCTCGAGAGTACGGCAACCCAGGCGTGGAAGAAAGTAGTGCGTGCTGCCGATGTTATTCGCAGCAAAACTAATGCTCGCGCTACGGAGCTAGCCAACGCCCGCGCGTCCGTCTCCGGCACCATGGCTAATGGCGCGGTACCTGAGCCCGAGTGGGAGCTCTGCGCCCCACATATGCCGTTTATCCTCTACTTGTCTGCCAAAGTGCATATGTGCCAGTACCATTGGCAGAAAATTGCCCTAGCTAGGACCCGCGCCGAAGCCTTGCGTCAGGCTACGAGGTTTGCCAAAGAACATCCTTATCGCCGCACGTCGATGGGCCGCCACGCCCTGGGTATTGAGCCCCAAGTGGCGCCCTCGTTCGTCCAACCCTTCAGCCAGCCAACGTCGGCTGTGGGTACACCGACGTCGAGCCATGAGAGCGGTGGCGGCGGATGGACAACCACTCACCAGACTAATGGCGCCCACCATCCCACCAACCAGCCTAGCCCAACAGCCAATACGGCGCTTTCGTCGTCGGCGCCCAATGGCATGTCGCAGCTTGGCCGCGATGTCAATACTACGCCAGTCATGACCACATCCGGAGCAGCCGCGCTTGCTGCCGCCCAAGCCGCTGCCGCCCAGGCTGCATCGAGCAGACACACTACGCCTCAGCGCAGTCGCGGTGGATCCGCCACTCATTTACACACTCTGGGCGCACAAGATAACAGTGCCCCACCAGCAGGACAGATGCTGGCGCCGGGAGCAAAGGGCGTGACTGCCAATAGAATGGATAACACTAATTCTACGCTCTCGGCCGACTCTGCGCCACTGGATAGCAGCTACATGAGACAGCATGGCGTGTCGGATCAGGACGATGGCTTCCAGATGAGCGTCGA